>JAEQML010060402.1:0-27217 GCA_016904865.1 Pissodes strobi | reverse complement strand
ATAAAATTAAACTGAAATATATACTAAAGCATTATAGAAAGTAGAAAGTTTATTACAAGTTCTACACTGAAAAAATATAGTCTCGGACTATTCCTAACAATCTTGTAAAATTATTTTTGTACAACGTGGTGCTACAAATGGAGTATTGTTTTTCACAACAATTTCTTAT
The DNA here is from genome assembly GCA_016904865.1 of Pissodes strobi. Taxonomy (NCBI): domain Eukaryota; kingdom Metazoa; phylum Arthropoda; class Insecta; order Coleoptera; family Curculionidae; genus Pissodes; species Pissodes strobi. The sequence continues at coordinate 27,048 of JAEQML010060402.1, read as the reverse complement.
GCGATTGCAGTAACCGATATGAAGTTATTATACCGATAAACTTGTAATAAAATGAGATTATAATTAAATACTACTGCATTATATTATTATTACCCCTAGGGAAGTGTAGATTTTACTACAACTTCTATTCAAAGGTATTACAAACTTTCCTTCCAGCTACATTTTACTACATGGTTATCATAAAATCAAATAGTAAATGCATTATAGTGAGGTGTAACATTTACTACACCTTGTATTCCAACTTTCCTTCCCGCTAAATTTTAGTATAAAGTTGTAATACAATTAAACTGTAAATATATACTAATTATAGAAAGTCGAAATTTTATTACAACTTGTACACGGAAAAGTAGCCTTAGACTATTTCCATCTTGTAAAATAATTATTGTACCTACCGATATTAGGTTATCATACCTATAAACTTGTAATAAAATGAGAGAGTAAGTAAATGCTAATGCAGTATAATATTATTACCCATAGTGAAGTGTAAAATTTAGTATAATTTGTATGTCAAGCTATTACAAACTGTCCTTCCTCCTAAATTTTACTACTAATTGTAATAAAATCAAATTGAAATATATATAATATAAACCAGCTAGAAAGTCCAAAATTAACTACAACTTTTACTCTGAAAATATAGCCTTGGAACTATTTCCTACAGTCTTGTAAAATAACCCAAACTAACCCATAGTGTAGTGAATTTACTACAACTTGTATTCCAAATATTACCGACATTCCTTCCCGCTAAAGTTTACTACAAAATTGCAATAAAATCAAATGGAAATATATGCTAAAGCATTATAGAAAGTCCAAAATTAACTACAACTTCTACATTGAAAAAGTAGTCTTGAAACTATTGGCTACTATCTTGTTAAATAATTTTTCTATAAAGTGGGGCTACAATTATTGAAGTATTCTTTTTAATAACACTCTCCTATATGATTGCAGTAGCAGATATGAAATTATTATTACTATCAACTTGTAATACAATGAGAGGATCAATAAATGCTAGTGTATTATTACCCATAGTATAGTGAATTTACTACAACTTGTATCCAAGATATTACCCACTTTCCTTCCCGCTAAAATTTACGACAAAGTTGCAATAAAATTAAACTGAAATATATACTAAAGCATTATAGAAAGTTAAAAATTTATTACATAAATTTAAAATGAAATTGAAATATATGGTAAATCATTATAGAAAGTCCAAACCACGCTTGAACAAAAATTATTCAACAAGATTGTAGCAAATAGTTCCAAGACTACCTATTTTTTCAAAATTAACTACAACTTGTAGTAGTTAATTTTGAAAAAATAGGTAGTCTTGGAACTATTTGCTACAATCTTGTTGAATAATTTTTGTTCAAGCGTGGTGCTACATTCAAGTATTGTTTATAACTAATAACACTCTCCTATATGATTGCAGTAATCGATATAAAGATGTGACGAGAAATAAATGCTAATATGTTATTACTTATAGTGTAGTGAATTTACTACAAGTTGTAATCAAAGATATTACCCACTTTCCTTCCCGCTAAAGTTTACTACAAAGTTGCAATAAAATTAAACTGAAATATATACTAAAGCATTATAGAAAGTTGAAAATTTATTACAACTTGTACACTGAGCAAATAGCCTTGAACTATTTCCTACAAGTAGCAAAATCAAATTGAAATATTTGCTCGGACTTATAGAAATTTGAAACTTTACTACAACGTGTATTTCAAGATATTACAAACCGTCTTTGCAGCTAATTGTACTAAAAGAAGCTGTAATAAAGCATTATGAAAAGTTGAATATTTCAAACGTTTATTCGCGTTAAATTTAATTACAAAATTGTAATAAAATCAATTTGATATATATATATGCTAAAGCACTATTAGTTAAGTGGGAAATCCTTGAGATATTTTAGTAATAAATTAATTTAGAAAATTGAGTATTATTGCAATTTCAATAACTAGATATGTAGTATAAAAAAGTCTACAAAATGTAGGAAAATTTAGTGTATTTGTTACCATTTGGAATATTTCTAGTAATAACAATACTTACAATACGAAAAATTACTACAATATTGTAGTGGGTGATTTTTTTGTAAATTTCTGTAAATTGAAATGTTAATAAAATCATTATTAAAGATCTAAAGTCAATTAAAGCTATGAAAAAAAAATATGGTGATATTCCGTGAACAAGTGAGAACAAAGAGAAAAAGGCGTTATTAATAGCAACAAAAAAAATTAGTTTCGACAAACATTAAGAAGATGAAAATGAAACGCCAAGATCTAAAAGAAGAATGACAAGACAAATAAGCTACTTATTATGTTAAGACAAAGCACTCTCCGACCTCTTCTGGTGAAGAAAATTGGGCAGTTCAAACCAGAGCTCATAGAAAAAGAAAAAGAGAAATTGGGAGAATCATTACAAATAAGAATAAAGTTAGAAGATTCAGCGAGAAAGAAAATTGTAAGAACTGAAGACTAAGATTGGCATATATAAAAAAAAATGTATATTTATATAACAAAGCACTCACTTAAGCTGAAACGAGGACTGAAACTAAAAAAAATTATGTGCCTCACATTTATAAGCACACAACTGAAGTGAAACTTCTGAAAGAGATATAATGAATTGAGTTTTAATTTTATTTTGAAGCTCAACTTTTGCCTCCGGTTTCGACACCTTTTTAATTTTTTTTTCGGTTTTTCCAACTTTTTTTGCCGAAAACCGCGTTTTTCTAACTTTTTTTTATGTTAATTTTTTCTATTTCGTTTTATAATACTCTTATTAACTTTCCGAACAATTTTTTCTTTCTTTTTATCAATTATTTTTTCTTGTTTGGTTTTAAAATACTTTTATTCTTATTAACTTTCCGAAAAATGTGTTCTTTCATTTTATTAATTATTTTTTCTTGTTTGGTTTTATAATACTTTTATTAACTCTCCGAACAATCTTTTGTTTTTGTTCTTTTTTTTTAGTTTTTACAATTATTGCTCATTTTTTCAAAACTTTTTGTTTATTCATAAAGCATTTTTTTCTTCCCATTTTTGCCATCCCCGATCTCGTAGCTGAACTCCTTCGCCTTCTTTCCGCCATTTTTTTCTTATTTCGTTTTATAATATTTTTATTAATTTCTTAGGTTTTTTCAATTTTTTCCCATTTTTTTCGAAAAATTTTGGGTATCCGGGAGGTGTGGGGATTGTCAAGTTTTCGATCCGAGCTCAGTTGCAGATATATCGACAAAAAACGGTTTTTTCCACAAAATCTCCCCTCAAATTAGAGCCCCGGTCTTTTAGTTTTTGTTCTCCCTCCTCTCCTGGCCGAACGGTGGGGGGTACGGGGTTCAGTTTTCGTCCAGAATCTTCATTTTATCCCGGCTAACATGTTTGAAAATTTCCACCCCCTAGCTATACTGGAACATGCTTAATTAAGGGGGAGTTTCACTTTGATAAGCGTTTCAATTTGAGCATTTTTTCTGCCTTAAAGAAGCTTCACTTCAGAAACAAATAAATAAAAGTAAAACATTAGTTCTAACTCCCTCAGATTTGACACCAAAACAGATAAGAAGTGCCTTCATTCCAATAGTACTTTTCACAACAAATATTGTAGGGAAAATGGCTCTATATTTACATTTATATGCCATTTTGGCCTACAAATATTCGAGTACGATCTTGTGGTTTTTTTTTGCTATACAAATTGGTATTTGACGTTGTTGGGAAGAAATTGTGGGAATTATGTTATTACAATTGGTAGGAATTGGGGGCGAGGATTAGAAAAAAATTACCCCCACCTAAAGCGGTGCCAAAAATACAGGATTTCGACCCTATGCTTTTCTTATGGGAGATTTGCCGCAGAACTCTTGTTGCTTTATCTACTTATGCCTAAAAGTTTGACGCTCCCAAGTAAACTGGTAGATTTGGGTGATTTGGTTCTAGTTCTAACAAATATATCTGAAAAACTCGTCGCCAAAAGCCACCGGTCGAAGAATGGTGTCACAAGCTTTTGAGAAATCAAAATATACACCTGCGACTTTATGGTTATCATCGATACGTCTGTCCATGCATTGAAGTAAATAATTGCAACCAGTTCAATTGATTTAACAGGGCCTAAAGGCCAAAAGCTCAACATGGGAGCTTTAAACTTTTGAATATGAGTAGATAAGGCAACAATTTCTGCGGTAAATCTCCCATAAGAACGCCATGGGGCTTTAAGTGGGGTTGATTTTTTCCCTAAGCCTCGCGGAAGGGCGCAAGGCATAGGAGAAAAATGACCCCCCGGTAAGACGACACCCAAGATGCAGGATTTCGGCCCCATGCTTTCCTTATGGGACATTCGCCGCTTTATCTACTCATACCTACAAATATGACGGTCCCAGTCGAATGAGTAGTTTTGGCTCTTGTTCTAACAAAGTGATGGATTATTTTAAAGTCAACCAAAGGAAAACACGTCGCCAAAGCCACCAGTCGGACAAGGGCGTCGTAAGCTTTTGAGAAGTCAAAATATACATCACCTGCGACTTCCTGGTTATTATCGATGCGCCTGTCCTTTAACGTAATTAATTGCTCTGAATATGACCCAGTGCAGTTGAATTTTAGGGCTTGAATCCAACCCTAAGCTTCAAACCTTTTGGGTATGAGTAGATAAGCAACAAGAGTTCTGCGACAAATCCCCCATACGAAAAGGATTGGTGTCGTTTTAGGTGGAGGTAATTTGTCTTCTAAGCCTCGCCCCCTTTTTGCGAGAAAAATGCCCCCCCCCCCCTTAAAACGGAATCAACACTGCAGCTTAAATAGTACAAGTGCTCATAGTTGTTATCAAATAAACTATAAATAAAAATACATGGAACATATAATATCGAGAAAAAAGAGGTAAGGAACACAGATCGATCACAACGCAGTAAACATAGAAGTAAACATAAAGAATACTTAAGATATTATTATTGGAGAGATAATAATGGCAAGCATGTTACATTCTGAGAGAAATTCCCGAGCTAATATAAAAAGAAAACGATTTTCTAAATAAATCTTTATTACGAGAGACGGTATTGTTAGAATTTCCCTCCTGTGAATATTTATTTACGTTACGGACGACTGAGCGGAATTTCAACTTTATTGTGTACATAATAATGGTGTTTTTTTAAGCGTATAAGGGCCCAGCCTATATGTCTTCGCCACGGATTGGGTAATGTCCCGTATCCCTATTTTAATAGAATCTAAAAGGGACCCATGAATAATTAAATTGAAATAATGTTAGTCGGCCTATTTGCGAAGGTTGTGGTGGATGTAGGGAATTAAATTAAATATTTGTAGCAAGAACCCGAAATTACTACTTTACTTTGTTATTAACGTTATATCAGGCAACCTGATGCACGCGTGATTGATCTCCCGAGACTGAAAAACGCGTTATTGTGACCGTGATTGATTAAATCCTATGCGAGTTTTCAATCCGGGAAAGTAGACTTCGATGTTCGGTCGCCCGGAACGTTTCCAACACCTCGCTTTCCTATTTTTTCTATAACTTTTCATACAAGACCCTTCGTGTTCGCCTGCCTACAAATGGATGGCTGTGAGAAAACATGCAAAAAACGGTTTTATAAACATGGCGCTTTGTCGAACTAAGATTCATGACAACCTAAAAATAAATGTGATGGTGTAGCACGCGGTGGCTTAATAATACACACTTAGCACCCGACTTAGAGGAAGTTTCGAATTAATTTAGAGTCTCTAAGGCCGCAGAAAATCATTTTCTTTATTCTTACAATACCGGAATCTGCATGAAAATAAATGTCACGTATTTTATGAAAATTAGCATAACAGGGTTTCGTTACGCGGTCTATCTCTTAGTCTCCGTCTTAATAGTTTCGGTTTAATTCGGGCGCGAATTATTAAAATCCACTATAAGCGGGCAAAAATTAAATCGTTTAGTTAATTAGGGAGTTTGCTCGCGGATGAAGTTCGCATCATCTCTTAAATGTTGAACTAAGTTTTTTACGTTTTAAGGGCCGGAGGGGGGGATGATGGTGGTTTAATAAATTATCCGAAGACGGGATTAACGACGGTTTAAGGTTACCGGTGGCCATTAATCTTAGAACCAATCTAATGAACGAGATTTGCACAGTTGGTTTGAATAGATTATTATTGCTTTGACACGATTATAGCGTAGTAAAAAAAAGTGGATGTTTCCGGCCCAGCGAAACTGAAAATAAGATGGAAAAGACGTATGCAAAATTGACACAATAATATAAATAAAACCATTCAGGCAAACTGATTACCCAAAGATGAGTAAGTGATATCCGAGGGGTAAACCGCTGATAAAAAATCTGTACACCATTTTCTGTATTATTGATGGCACTGTATTTTCGGTATTTTCCAAAAATACATGGTATTTTCTTGTATTTTCTCGTATTATCCGAAAATACGTCGTATTGTCTCGTATTTTCTGAAAATGCATGGCATTTTCTCGTATTTTTTGAAAATTAATGGTACACTGATAAAAATGTTTTATTTATTTGCTTTAAATAAAAATTATATAGATCAAACAACATTTCTCTAATTTAAATAATTGGGCATGTTTGATTTTTCTTGGTTATTTCTTTGGCTTGTGATAGCAAGACTTTTTTCCATATTAAACACTTATTCGCTTTAAAGCTTTAAAGATACGAAACCTCTCGGTTATTTAAAACAAATAAGGGTTGCTTTAAATAAAAGATAAGTTATGTTTTTATTATATTACTTAACTAGGTAGGTACATAATTAATCGTTTGTAAATAAGAAGCGTTCTCTCATAGTCAAAATGGCGCGAGTTTTAGTAGTAATTAAAAATTGCTTTCTGCGGTTACCACCGAAAAATGCAGATGAATTCACGCGATATACGCCTACAATGGTGTATAACAGTACGCTTAGGCAGTTTGGCGTACGATCTTGAATGAGTATTTTTGCTTTTTACTTTGTACAAGTTCAATGGCGTCCTTTTCGTTCTTGAACTTACATAAAATAATATGAATTGATAAGTATTTCAAAGCTCTATTTATACAATCTGAATAAATAAATGGTTGATCCATGGAAGTACAGTTTTGAAACAAATTGTTTTTTATTTCGATTAAATCTAACAGTATTTAAAAAATAATGATTTTAGTTAAATGGATAAGATATACTTTTAAACAATGTAGCAGGCTATTCAAATAGCATCATGAACAACAGTCAACAATTGTTTTGTTTCTATTATTTTTTGTTACCGTTAAAATTAATAACTTATCCCATAATATGTTAATGCTCCTATCTAGTATTTAGAAAAAATATGTTCTTAGCTTATAATAATAGCTTTTTCATTAGAAAATGATTAAACTTTCAAAATCAGTGATAAGCAGAGACAAAATAATCTGATTATATTTTTTATTTATATTTTGGGAATACTCGTTTTGTTCTTTGTTTTTAATACCCTTGAATAACAAATTTTCTTGGATATCCCTTTTTACTTTCATTTTATTTACTGTGGACAACTGTTCCTGTCATAAATTTAGTAATTAAAAGTTAAGTTTCTGACATACCATTTACAAATCGGTGAGTTAGATAGGGTTCGGATTTTGGATTCTTTAGCAATTAAAAGAAAACCAAGACATATAGTTTATTTCAGCTAACACGTGAAACCTAAATACGTTTTAAGAATAATAACAGTGTTTTTTATTTTTTAAGCTACATATTTGTTATAGCTTTTCTTCTAAATGAATGTGAATAAATAGTCCTTTTAGAAAGATCAGCACATATTTGCAACAGCCAACATTGAACAGGTTTGAGCAAATAAAAATGATTTGATTCAAATAAGAGATATTATTTCGTACAAATGTCCAAAACATTAGTTTAAATAACCGATCTATTTAAATTAAGACACGAAGTTTTTGGAACAAATATACCTCAGATTTCAATCAAAATACAAAGGTGTTTTAGAACATATACATATATGTTATATTTGTTCCAAAAGCTTTGTGTTTTAATTTAATTAGGCCGGGTAGTTAAACCCAAGTTTTGGGTATTGGTACGAAACAATTTCTAGTATTTGAATCAAAATAATTTTATTTGTTTTAAAGTTATTTTTGTTTGATGTGAACAACGGTTATAAAATCATATTGTTTGTTCGCAATAAATATTTATTTCGAACAAAGACAATCTTAAAAATAAATCAAATAAATATTGTTTATTCAAACAAATATTTGTTTGGCCATTATCAAACAAATATTTGCTTGAATAAACTCCAATTTTATTTGGATCAAATAATTTTTTTCAGCGTATTTTCTCGTATTTTCCTGTACTTTTTATGTATTTCCGAGGCATATTTATGTCTTTTTCGAGAATAAACTCGTTAATACAATCTTCAATGTCGCCATTCGTAAAAGTAATTTTTCGATCACCATATTAAAAGTCATTTGTCTTCGCGACATAGAAATATGAAATTTTATTCGATTTATAATAATTATAGTTTTAGGAAACCAAAATATAAATACATGTAACAAATATATCTTAAATCGACAGACATTGGTTGTAACTAAAATATTTTTAAGACTGTTATAAAACAGTTTTATTAGTATCTAATCGCGTGTCTAATAAACGTTTTCAAATTCAGTACCTAATAAAATTTTAAAATAATGTTTATAAAATTGTTGTAAAGTAGTCTTACTAAACATAATTATAATATAGCTTATAAAACTTTTATATTACTTGAAGGTTTTAGAAGATACTCAAATCTGTTTTATAATTATTATCTGCGATGCTATTATAACTTAAGTAATATTCATATGAAATAATTTTATAAAGTTGTGGCCTTTTCCGAGTTTGTAGGTGTCAATTATGTGTGTGTCGCGTTTTATTTTTGTAATTTTTTGACGTGTCCTACACATTTTATTGTACTATTATTGGACAAAAAAACATCTATCTATCTATCTATAAAAGTTTACAAAATACTTTTTAAATAATATTGTTATATTACAAATTGTTATATGACCATTATATACATATTTGTGCTACTTGGGTGTCTAATCAAAATATTTCTTAGTTCATATTTTTTAGGGATACTAAGCAAATCGCACCTTTTTAACTCAAAAGGCCCTGTGCCAATAAGTTCAATTGGCCCATAAAATATAAGCATTTTATCAACTGTATCTTAATCATCGTAACGAGGCCATATAAACTTATCAAGTTCATACTTTAAAAATTTTAGTTTGTATTTTTCACTGTTCACTCTTTCTGTGACTATTCCAATATACCACTGTTGCTTTTAACTAAACAGCATAATATTTTTCCGTTGCAATATTAACATCTGTTTCTGATAAAGCACTCGAGACCAACATTTGCTCTAGGTCCATAGTTTCTATCTTCAACCGATTTAATTCTGGTTTGGGTTGAAGAATTCTGGGCCCTTTCTCCTTTGTTTTACCGGAGGGTTTTCCTGTAATGAACCGTTGAAGACGGTCTTTACTGACCCTGCCATTGGATTCATCTAAAAGCCAATACAATTATGATTTTTTAATTATTGCCGTTTTACTTTAACTTCTACATAAATTACAATGGAAATATTACTAATTGATGTCGAGAAATCTTTTAAATGTAATGATTCAAATTCAGCGGATTCGTCTTCAGATTAATAACAGTAAACATTATTTCTGACTTCTTACTAGGTCTTTTAGTTTCATTTTATTTTGTACATTATTATTGGTCATGAATATAATTAAAGGAAATTACGGTTTTCACTGATTGATAGTAAGAAAACAACTCCATAAAGCCTGAAAAATTTGAAAAGATTAAAGGGTTTCAAATTTTCTATATAGCCGCTGAAATGCGCGTTTAATAAAAATTTACATGTTTTAAAAATTATCCTTTTCGCAAACCCTCAGACAATTGCAATTTAAAAATTAATCAATTGCGATAGGAAACTGCGGTTTTCACTGGTTGATAGTGAAAGAACGACTCTATAAAGCCTGAAAATTTGAAATGATAATAAGCGGTTTAATTTTTTTACAGTCGCTGAACCCTCAGATAATTGCAATTTGGAAATTAATCAATTAGGATAGAAAAATGCGGTTTTCACTGGTCGATAGTGAGAAAACGACTCTATAAAGCCAGAAAATTTGAAGAGATTTTGAAAGGTTTCAAATTTTTTATAGCCGCTGAAATGCGCGTTTAATAAAAATTTTGTTTTCAAAATTATTCTTTTCGCAAACCCTCAGATAATTGCAATTTAAAAATTAATCAACTATAAGAAGAAACTGCGGTTTTCACTAGTCCATAGTGAAAAAACGACTCTATAACGCCTGAAAAGTTGAAACACTTTTGAGGGGTTTCACATTTTCTATAGCAGCTGACATGCGTGTTTAATGAAAATGTACATGTTTTAAAAATTATTCTTTTGGCAAACCCTCAGACAATTGCAATTTAAAAATTAATCAACTTTGAGAAGAAACTGCGGTTTTCACTAGTCCATAGTGAAAAACGACTCTATAAAGCCTGAAAATTTGAAATGATTATAAGCGGTGACAATGTTTTTACAGTCGCTGAAATGATCGTTTAATAAAAATTTAAATGTTTTAAATATTATTCATTTCGCACACCCTAAGATAATTGAAATTTAAAAATTAATCAAGTATAATACGAAACTGCGGTTTTCACTGGTCGATAGTGAAAAAACGACTCTATAAATCCTTAAATTTTAAAACGATTATAAGCGTGTTCAATGGGCGTTTAACAAAAATTTACATTTAAAAAAAATATATTCTTTTCGCAAACCCTCAGATAATTGCAATTAGACAAGACTTACGTTGTAAAAAAATTAGGCGTGGTACATCATTTTATTCCGAATAAATATGGATATCTATAGATATGGATATCTATAGATATCCATATTTATTAGGAATAAAATGATATACCACGCTTAATTTTTTTACGAAGTACTTACAAAATAAAATATAGTATAAATACTAAACAGAGCTGCGGTACTGAGTACTCAAAGTACTTGAATTTAGTACTTAAGTAAAAAAGTACTTTAAGTACTTTACTTTAAGTATTTGGAAAAAGTTGTTACTGATACTTATCTTTTTTAAGTGTTTGTCAAAATACTTATACTTAATACTTAAATTTTACCATTAAAAACTTAAGTACCAAAAAATACTTGAATAGGTATATTTCAGGGACTTAAATAATATATCAAAGATGAAGTACTTAAGTATTTTTTCACAATTAAATTAAAACACAAACATAAGTACTCTGCTAACGCTGCTTAGAGGGCGACGACTCAAAAAAAAATCAATTCGTGCCAGCTGCGAAATTCGCCGGGCTACACGCCCGTAACCTAGGGTTAAAACGATTAGTTTGAGACCGTTTTTCTCGTTACTGACATAATTTTTTATATTGTGAAGATTGTGATTTGTGATTGTTTTTGTGAAGAGTAAGCTGAGTTTAGCTGAGTAAGGAATACCGAATATAAGGATATGCAGACTTGGGTGGTGTCCGAGGTAGAGTCTCGTAACAGAAAATGAAAACAAAGTATTCGACATAAATCATTCTCATTCCCGGTCGCATATTTATACATCCTAACACACGACGGCACCAGGGTGCTGAAATCAGTTAGGTTTTATAAGCGTTTGTAGCGCTACAAAAGCTCACTGATTTGGACACCTAATCGCGCCATGTCTTCGCGATGCAATCAATTTGCGGCAAGAGCCCTCGTGGTCGAGAGGTCTAGGTCTCAATTCAACGGCTATCGGCGGCCTGGGTTCAAACCCCGTTGTTTTTTTTTATTTTTTATAAAGTAAAGTTTCTAAACAGTTTTTTCTTGATTTTGGGTATGTTTTGGGTTAGTTTGGGTTAGCACCTGGTTAGTTTCCTTTTCTCGAGCCCCCGTAGCGAGCGAAGCGAGCGGATGGCCATGCGAAAGACGAAATATTATATAATAGCGTATTCCAGGTGCCCAAATCAGTGAGCTTTTGTAGCGCTACAAACGCTTATGCCAAGTCCTAGGTGAGCGATTTACAGTCGACGCGAACGCGAAGCGCTGGCGATGCCGTACGAAAAGTTAACATAGTCGCATGGCATCGCCACTGATTCGCGTTCGCGTTCGCTGCAAATCGCTCACGTAGGACCGGGCGTTACAAAACCTAACCGATTTCAGCACCCTGGTGCCATTGTATGCGAGGATGTGTAAATATGCTTCCCGGTCACGTAATGATCCATTTTTTGACTTTGAAGATGAGGAAGAAGCACCAGAAACCATTTCTTTGTTATCTCCATCCTCCTCTCAAAAAATACCTAATTTCACTTCACTTAGTGAACTAGAAGTTTTAAGGTATCTTAATGACAAAAGAGTTAATTTAGAAATGTTAAATGATTAATGATTTATGCCATCTTCTACCTGTAGAGCGTCTTTTTTCTTATGCTCAGATAATAAATTCTCCGAGAAGATACGCTTTAAGTGATAACTTTATCACCATATTATTTTGATTTACTACTTTTAGTAGTTACTAATTAAATACAATTAGATGATTAGTTAAGTTCTCAGTAATAAAACTTAAATATAGCGCTTTAAGTAAAAAATATGTATATTTAATACTTAATAACATAATTTAAGTTCTAAAATATGTACTTAGGTACTTATATATAGGTACCAAGTAGTAAATACTTAAATGTTAGTACTTGAAGTCTTAATACTTAAAAATTCACGTAGAGCAGTACTTACTTATTTTTTTCAAGTATCCCTTAAAAAACTTATACTTAGTACTGGTACTTATTGCGAATTTGAAAAATACTGGTACTTAATACTTCAGTACATTTTATGGGTACTTACAACAGCTCTGATACTAAATAAAGAGATGAGGGCTGGGGGAAAAACGAAACGTCGTAAAAACATGAAGCCACATGCATAATTGAATTCTCACTGAAAATTAAAATTTACAAGTGGAAAATACGATTTTCCGAGTAATTTAAAAAATATTTACAGGCGATGATTCCGAAAAACCGAAAGGTCTTAAAAATATAAAATGTAACATATCATTATGCTACTACTGGAGAAAGGAGAAACACTTGTTGGCGAGACTGCGAAATTAAAGAGTGAATTGGACATGTTGCATAAGAAATATAATGACCTTAAACATCAAAAGGTAAACAGTATTCCATGTGTCACTCAGGCAACTTTTGCAGAAAAGGTTAAGGTCCAGAAGTCAAAATCTGTAACAGTAATAAAACCTAAGCAGACACAAGAGAGTTCAATAACCAAAAAGTTTATTCAACAGAAAATTAGTCCTGTCGGAATTAATGTATCAAAGTTTCGACTGGCTAGGGATGGAGCTGTAGTAATTGGTTGCGAGAGTGAAAATGAAATCAATTGTTTAAACAATATTCCACTCCATCCTATTCTTTAAAGAATAGGATGGAGAAAGAATTAGGCAATGAGTATGAGATTGATAAACCAGTTAAAAGAAGACCAAAGCTCAAGATTGTCAATACAAAATCTACAGACATATCCATGGAAGATGGTGACACCGACATAGTGGATCAGATTGTTTGCTGGAATACCATACAAAAGCATACTAGCTTTTTCATGGAAATTGTGAAGAAGAGTGAAAATAAATTTGAAAACATAGATCTAATTCTAGAAGTGGACCCAAAAACGCACAACTTATTATTAGGTAAGGAAAAAGTTAATATAGCTTGGTCAAGGGCGTGGGTGTTTAACAATGTTCATATCATTCAATGTTATAACTGTATGGGCTTTGGCCATCTAGCCAAAAATTGCACAGTCACAAAGGTTTGTTCTAGATGTGGAGAAAAGCATTCTTTTAAGGACTGTAAGACAACTGAGCTAAAATGTATAAATTGTTGCAAATCTATGAACAAGAATTTGGGTCTAAAGCTAAGTACATCTCATCTAGCCCTTGATAGGCAATGTCCATGCAGGATAAATTTATTAGAGGTAATTAATCAGAGAGTAGACTATTCAATTAGAGTAGAATAAAACTAGTAATATATACAATATGGTATTTAAGGAAGTGGAAAATCATTTATTTAGCTTTGGACATTTAAATCTCAGATCAGTTTTTACAGGTTTTGTCGAGTTCACTAATATAGTTCAAAATAATAGCTTTGACATAGTTGGTGTAACAGAAACATGGTTGACAAGCGATACACCATCGGAAGTTATAGCTATTCCAGGATACAAGTTTTATAGAAAAGACCGTAGTAGAGGTAGAGGTAGAGGCGTAGGCTTCTATATAAAAAGTTCAATAAAATGTGAGAGTTTAAACTTTGCCAATTTAATATCAGTAGAGGGTTTTGAGCATTATTGGGTGAGTATTAAACTAAACCAGAAATTATCAATGGCAGTAGGTGTTATCTATAGAGTAGGAAATAATATATTGGAAAGTGTCAATATCCTGGATAGCTTGTTACCTGAAATTTTACCTATAGATGAGTATGTTTTAGTTTTTGGTGATTTAAACATCAATATGATAAATATTCAAAATCCGTCAGTTAGTAAATTATTCGATAGTTATGCTTTTTATCAGGTAATAGATGAATGGACCCGTCTGACTAATACAACAGCCAGTTAACTGGACCCAATTTTCATTAATGACAAAAATATTGTGAGTCAGAGTGGTACATTAGACTCAAATGGGGTAAGTGATCACCTGCTAACATCTAGCTATATAAATATTTAATGTATAAAAAACATTGAAAAATTGTTGACTATAAGGGATTTTAAGCATTTTAATGAGCCTCAATTTTTGCTTGACCTTCAGTCAAAAGTAAGGTGGGATGATTTGTATTACTTTCCTGATATAGATAGTAAAGTTGAGTATCTGACTCACAATATAAAGTATTTATTTGATATGCATGCTCCTTTGAGGTCCATTAGAGTGACTAAGCCATATGCACCATGGTTGACTTATGCAATAAGAGGTTTAATGAGGGAAAGGGATAGGGCTAGGGTTAAATGTAAATTAAATAACACTGCAGAAAGTTTTGAGCACTATAAAATGCTGCGCAACCTTACTAAAATTTCTATACGTTGGGAAAAGTTGGGTTACTTACAATATCTGGAAACCCAAAAGGATCAACGTAAAGTTTGGCAAACTTTAAGGAACCTTAATGTCTATGTTCCCACAAATAAAATAAGTGAGATTCCTCCTGAATTGTTAAATGTGGAAGAGATAAATGAATATTTCTGCAGCGTTTTTAAAAAATCAAACAACTGTGATACTAAAAAAGCATATTATAATAATAATAAAATAAAGAGAGAACATACAGTTTACTTTTAAACTAGTGGATCCCTCTGATGTGTATAAGTATATACAAAGTTTTAAGTCTAATTCTGCTGGTATTGGTGGGATAACACTTCAGATGCTGAAACTGAGTTTACATAATGATAATATTACATTTAACCCATATAGTTTGGGTTAGTTTGGGTTTTCAGAATGCTGGAAAGAATCTCTTGTTACCCCACTGCCTAAAAAACATGATCATGTCACTTTTACAGATTTAAGGCCTGTAAGTCTGCTCCCTGTGATATCTAAAGTTCTGGAAAGGGTAGTTCATGTTCAGGTTACTGATTACTTTAATATACATGACTTTTTTCGTGTGCATCAATCGGGCTTTAGAGCAAGTCATAGTACAACACCTGCACTTCTAAATATTACCGACAATATTGTAAAAATTCAGGATAGGCAAATGTCTGCTATTTTGATTTGGTTAGACTATTCTAAAGCCTTTGATGTTATTGATCATGAGTTAATGTGTGCCAAGCTATCGTTTTATGGGTTTGATGAGATTGCAACATTGTTCTTTCACTCCTATTTGGCAAGTCGAAGGCAGATAGTTAGGATGAGTGGAGGGACATCACAGTCTAGAAACATTATTTCAGGAGTGCCCCCCTTTGTTGTATGTGATTTATAGTGCAGATATGTTTTCTGCTGTATCTTCACACATTATGCTGATGATACACAGTTGTTATTTCAGTTTGATCTAGACCATCCTGATGATGCTGCCGAGCTGTTAAGTTCCGATTTGTCTAATATTTTGCAATACTCGACAGAACATAATCTGAAAATTAATCCTGCAAAAACTACAATGTTACTGTTTTGTTCTGAAAATAAAAGGAATATACTTATGAATCAACTTATTATTCAGACTGATAATACCCAATTGACATTTGCTAACTGTGGTAGAAATTTGGGTTTGTTTATAGATGTACAGCTTAATTTTGAACAACATTTAAGATCTTTGCTCAAGAGAAGTTAAGTGAGAATCCAGAAATTTAGAAAATAAAAAGGAATATTTAGAATCAAGTAGAATTTGTTAGAAATCAATTCATTTTACTCAAGTAAGTCCATTGGGAAAAGTCTAGCGGATAAGAATCCAGAGACTTTGCTGGCCATGCTTCTCTAGGCGTCTTTCAAAGAAGCATATAAAATAAGGAATGGGGGTGTTTGAAAAAATATATACTCGTACTTATGGCGTCACGTGATTAAAGCTTTTATTTGTATGGAACAGTTTTGAAAGGCGTCTTGAAAAGCCTTATCAAATTTTAAAATTTTATCTCTCAACCGTTCCTGAGATATGAGTTATTTGCTTTCCAAGCAATCACCCGTGAAAAAATCTAGCGAAGAAAGATCCGGATATCTTGCTGGACAATTGGATGCATTCTGCCCAAACCAAACCATGAAAAATTATATCAATAAGGCCACAGGCTCTTCAGCTATGACAGCCCAATAGTTTTATCTGGCTCAAAATATCGCTATTACCTACCTCAATTTTTATGTATACCTATTTTAAAAGACGCCTAAAATTGAATGGCCTTACCCAATTTAAGCCCCTCTCAAGTTGCGAAAAATAAAAAACACATTTCCTGAAAACCATGTTAGGCCTCCAATTTGAAGAAAAAAAATCAAATAGTGCAAGATCAGGTAATTTTCGGCCATCACTTGGAAACATTACGCTTTATAGATTAACAAATAGCTTAACTTATATAATAATGCGACCTTATTACCGCTAACAATCCACCATTTGCTGAACCCCTTAAGAATTCTTATACGTCTTTACCATGATTTTCGGCGGCATGTTTTGCATTCAAGATACTTCACATTATGATAAATGTTATTTTTGAAGCGTGATGCATAAAATATATATTATAATACTGGCAGAAGTTCGTCTTTTTTTACTTTTTGCTAAGAAAAACATTTCACGTAAATATAAAGGTCTCGGGATAGGCGAAAAAGACAGTGGGTGAAGAAGCAAACGGTGCTTTTCTTGTCTGTTTCGATCGATTACGTGCGTTAAAAATTCTAGGCGAAAAAAGGTACATTGTGTATTCATCTTATCGCTTTATTTGGTTCCCATTTTATCGCATTTGTCCTAGTTTTTACATTCCTAAATAATTTAGTTAAACAGAGTTAGGCATAACCTAATTTCATCATTCGTTGTTTAGCGATTAAACAGTTAAGAAGTGGTAATTTTTTCACATGGTTATTTGCTATAGCCAATAAAATAAAAATTATTTTTAAATAACGAAACCCATTTTTATAATGTTCCTCTTCTACACAGCTCTTTGAGCTAATAGAAATGCAGAATAAATATTTTTTTATCTAAAAAATATGGATTTAGGTATTAACTCAGTTGGAAATTATTTTCAATAAATACATTACTAAAAAAG
Organism: Pissodes strobi; assembly: GCA_016904865.1. Classification (NCBI taxonomy): domain Eukaryota; kingdom Metazoa; phylum Arthropoda; class Insecta; order Coleoptera; family Curculionidae; genus Pissodes; species Pissodes strobi. The sequence goes on along the minus strand of JAEQML010060402.1, from coordinate 9,372 downwards.
GTAATCAAGCTTTGATTATTGTAACATAACAATAACTACCCAAGGTTAGTTTGGGTTAATATATAAAGTAATGACGAAAGCGTAAACCTAAATAATATACATTTTCTTTGACTCAATTTTACTTTAGTTTTAGAAGAAAAAGCGTCGCAGCTCTTTACAAGGCCTCTCTAAAATTCTGAAAGCGCATAAATTACCATTAAAAAACAATTTCAAAAAAAAATCTATTTCTTTGGACTGGTCCAGACGTATGTTTGGAAATGCCCTTAAAAGTCATGCATAAAAGTAGAGGCGTTTGAACCACCTAAAACTACTGCGACGTCATACCCCTCCATTCCTTATTTCATATGCGAGATTGAAAGGCACCTAAAGAAGTATGGCCGGCAAGGTCTCCGGATCTTTCTCCGCTAGACTTTTCTCCTAATCGGGTTACTTGACAAACAATTTTTTTTCTACAAAATACGGTATATTAAATACCAACTAAAACTCTTTAGCAAATTCTACTTGATTTCCAGATATAATCATGTTTTTTATTCCACAAATCTCAGAAACGGTTAGAGAAAACAAATTGAAATTTGATAAGGCTATTCAAGTTTAGGCGCCCTTCAAAACTAGTCCATAAAAATAGAGGCCTTAAGGTAATCACGAGATTTTGGGTCAGTTTAAACTATTGTGACGTCACCACTGAAGAGCCTGTGGGGCCATAAATTTAAATAATCGCGAAAGACGCCTAAAAAGACATGGCCAGCAAAGTCTCCGGATATTTCTCCGTTAGACTTTTTTCTTAATCGGGTTACTTGAAAAACAAATTTTTCCTACAAAATACGCAGCAAATACAAAAAATGTGGAAACGTAACAAAGCTTAAGAATTAAGAACCCGAAATGTGCTTATTTTTGGACTCGGAGAGCAAAAAGCAAATAGATACCAAGGAAGTTAGGTGGAAAAAAGAAAGCAAGGTTGTCAAAGCTGTGATATTTGATTAATCAACTAAATAATCTAATAACAACCTGTGATAAATAGAAGAGTGTGATTAAACTGTGATAAGCGAACCGTGAAAATATAGACTTAGCACAATGCTCATCGGAATTTTCGCTCACTGCTCCTCGCAACATAAATAATAATAATAATAATAATAATAATAATAATAATAATAATAATAATACGAAAATGTGGAGGCGAAATCAACGGATAATTCTTTAACAAATAAAGCTTTTTATATCACAAATTTCAGGAAAGGTTAGAGATAAAAATCTAAGATTTGATAAGGCCATTAATTTTAGGTTCAGTTCAGTATTAGTTCATACAAATCGAGGTTAGAAGTTAATGACGAGGATTCGATATTTTCTTTAAAAAAACATATTTCACTGCAGGCATGACCAGCACAGTCACCTGATCTATATCCGGCCGTACTGAGGCGGGGTGGTTTTTGGTTACCACGGAGGATGAGGAATCCAGAGATTGGCTGCTCAACACCTGTCAGCCACTGACCGAGGGAGAAGTGTCTTTCACAGCCGTGAAATCGGCAGACGCCCCATGGCCGGTGGAGATTGTCTTCACCTTGAAGACACAAGAGTAGCCGAAAATAGAGTACGTCACCGAGATGCTAGCCATCCAGAACACCACCTTGAGTGTTCCGGAGTGGCAGCATCTGAAGACCGAATGACAACATAGCAGTTGGCGCCTTCACTTCCTGGTGAGCAGGGAGGTCGTGGCTGGACTAGAGCTGGCCGGGTGGATTGTGTTCTGCGAATTGCTCGCTGTGCGAGTTTACAGGGTAACCATTCAAAGAGCACCCACCGGGCGGGGCACTTCAGCCGGGACTTCCAAACCATCAGGAAGCAGGCCATAGCCAAGTAAGGTGGCTACCCCTATCCATGGTGTCCCCCATGGCGCAATTAAGGGTAAGTCAAATACATCTCCAGCATAGCCGAGATGCTAGTGCTGAATTGGCAAGCATCATGGCTAGAAAATCTGGAGAGATTATACTAATACAAGAACCTTACTTTTTTTAGGGAAAACATAAGGGGACTTGGGACCCCCGGCTTTACCATCTTGGCCCGGTGTGAAGGAGTAGAGAGGCCGAGGACATGTATCGTAATGTCCAGGGAGCTGCAGGGAACTCTATTGCCACAACTAAGCTCCAAGGACATCACGGTGATCCTGCTGGAACACATGGTGAGTGGCACAAAACATAAGTTATTAATTAGTAGTTTATAGTAGAATTATTAAGGTTAATAGAATACAGTAAAGACAAAGGTTTTCCACTAATCGTGGGGCGTGATGCAAACGCGCACAATATCGTTTGGGGGAGCACTAACACTAACGCGAGAGGTACGGCTTTATTAGAGTATTTCATATCGGAAAACCTTGAAGTAGCTAACGGAAATGCGGAACCAACTTTTTTGAATCGGGTTCGTCAGGAGGTTATCGATATTACAGTGGTAACTCGAGCATTTGCGGAAAAGGTAGTCATTTGGAGTGTAAGTAGGGACATAACTATGTCCGATCATAGAATGATCCGATTCGAAATTAAATCGGATAAGATGGAGAAGCCACTGAAAAGGATTCCGAGGGCAACAGACTGGAACAAATTTAGGGAAAGTCTGGTAATGTCCATGGGAACTTTAGGGCTGGCTATTTCATCAAAACAAGAACTAGAAATTGAGATGGTAAAGCTAAACAGTATAATCATCGACTCCTATGAACAAGCGTGCCCACTTAAGAAAGCGAGCGCCAAGAGGCTGCCTTGGTGGAGTGATACTCTGGACCGTCTTAAAAAAAGACGTGAGAAGATCACACCGCCACGCTTTCAGGGAAGGGCGGCAGGAGCTCTGGGATGTGTATCTGGAAGCCAGAAGGAAAATTAAAATCGAGGTCCGACGCAGCAAAAGAGACAGCTGGAGAAAATTCTGTGGAGAGATGGAGTCTCTCTCGGACTGTTTAAGATGCTGGGCTCGGAAAGACAAAAAGAGTTTGGCTCTCTGAAAACAGGCGAACGATGGACGGCGAACAGGGAGGAAACGATAGAGCTTCTTCTAAAAACCCACTTCCCCGGAGAGGTACAGACTTACCAACTGGGACGAGGAACCATAGCCAGAGATGGACTGGAACCTTGCCCGCAGTGTGGTGACAGAGGAATCCATAACTTGGGCAGTGGGGAAGTTCAGTCCATATAAGGCAGGAGGGCCGGATGGAATTATACCCATGATGCTGCAGGCGGGCCTTGACACGTTACTCCCTTACTTAAAGAGAGTATTTGAGGCCAGCATAGCACTAGGGTACGTTCCACAAGCTTGGAGAGCAGCGGATGTCGTCTTCATCCCCAAGGCAGGGAAGAGAGACTATTCCCATCCCAGGTCCTTTAGGCCTATAAGTCTAACTTTTTTAATGAAGACAATGAAAAAAATGATTGACAAGTTCATCATGGAAGAGATCCTAACTGATTCTCCTCTACATGATAATCAGCATGCCTATGGAAGGGGGAAGTCGACTGAAACCGCTCTCCATTCTGTAGTTAGAAGGGCTGAAAAGGCAATAGAAAACAAAGAAATGGCGCTAGCGCTCTTCTTTGACGTAGAAGGAGCTTTCGGTAAGGCTAAAACGAAAACTATCTGTCAAGCCCTCCAGGCCAAGAGAACACCAGTTCATTTGGTCAAGTGGGTAAAAACGGCACTGGAAGACCGAAAGATCAGCGCCACGCTGGGAGATGTTTGCGTCGAAGCCGGGGTAAGAGGGGGTTGCCCACAAGGCAGCTGCCTCCCGCCACATTTATGGTGCCTGGTGATGGACAGCCTCCTGAGAAGGTTAAATCTTGAGGGATTCTACGCACAAGTATATGCTGACGACGGGCTAGTAATGATCACGGGCAAGTTCGTGAGAACGGTCTGCGAGCGTATGCAGGTGGCGTGTCGGATAGTTCAAGGTTGGTGTGAGGAGAATGGTCTCTCAGTAAACCCAGGGAAGACCGAAGTCATTCTCTTCACAAGGAAACGAAATCTAACAGGTTTTATACACTCCATACTCTACCAGACAAGACTGGGCCTAAGTCAACAAGTCCAATATTTGGGAGTTATTTTAGACAATAAATTGACGTGGAAGGCACACGTTGAACAGGTGGTGAATAAGACAACCGCGATTATGTGGCAACGAAGGGGAACGGTAAGTAGGAAGTGGGGTTTAAAACCTTACATCCTCCAGTGGCTGTACACTGCTGTGATAAGACCGAGGATTTCCTACGGATCCGTGGTCTGGTGGCCAGCGGTGGCCAGAGCCACTAATGCCCAGAAACTGGCCAGACAGCAAAGGCTGGCTTGTTTGGGTATTACCGGAGCATTGAGAACAACTCCCGGAGCAGCACTGAACATCATCCTGAGGCTGCCGGACCTCCCGATCTGGATTGAGAGAGAGGCAATGGCGGCTCACAAAAGATGATCGACAGTGGCCTATGGCGAACGGAATACACAGGGAAAGGCCATACGACTATTGCCGCCAAAATGAGTAGGGATCTACCCATCATTGTGACCAAAGGCAATATTCCAGATGGTAGATTAAGACTGAGAAGGAATTTCCAAGTGCAATTTCCATCCAGGGGAGAGTGGCTGTTAGGCCAGGTACGTACGCCGAGCGACGTACACGCATGGTACACTGACGGCTCATGGATGGCTAATACACAGTCATCTGGAGCCGGTGTATACCTAGACAACACTATGCCACAACACGATATGCCACTGTTTTCCAGGCGGAGGTGTTTGCTATTTTGAAAGTAGCAACCAAGGCGGAGGTAACAGAAGGTATAGAGAGTATATATTTACTAGGATAGTCAAGCCGCTCTCAAGGCGATCTAAAGACCCAGGGCAAGGTGTAAGCTAGTTCAGGAATGTAGAGATGCCCGAGACAGATAGGCTGTGCGCAACGAATTAAGACTCAGATGGGTTCCAGGGCACAGTGGCCGATGAATTGGCACGACAAGGCTCAATGAGCCACCTCGTCGGTCCAGAACCTGGTCTGGGCTTAAGTAAAAGGCAAATCTCTCAGAAACCAAATAACTGGATCTGGAACAAGACAAAGCACAATTGGAGAGGTAAAGAAGGATGCAGACAAGCCAAGGAAATGATTCTAAATCCTGACTGATCCAGAGCAAGGCGACTGCTAAAAAAGAGCCGAGAGGACATCAGGAACTTGGTAGGTATTCTGACTGGGCATGGAAGCCTAAACAGACATCTGCACCTTATCGGCGTGAGGGACAGCCCACTCTGCCCGAACTGCGGGACAGGGGAGGGAGTCCTCATACCACTATATAGGAATTTGTGATAGGTGGAGTCGCCTAAGGAGGAAGATACTGGGAGCACCAACACTTGCTCGGGAAGATCTAAAGGAACTGCACTGGGAGGACGTCCTCACCTTTATCAAGGTGACGGGCCGTTTCAGTGCGAGCCGGGTGTTGGAAGTAGCCAGGTAGGGGAGGGCGGATCGGGGATGGTGAAAAGGGACTTATAGGCCTACTTACCGAGCTTCGCCCCCGCCCCCACCCTTACTACTACTACTACTACTACTATATCCGCCACATTTTTCTTTGTTAAGCATAGTCTTCAACAAATCTCGATAGCAGATATATGAATCCGCCCCAAGAATATATTACATAATATTACCTAAACCAACCGTTACATTTTTATAAATTCTGCTCTTTTTCGAATAGTGCTTTAATTTCCCGAATCTCAGAAACGGTTGGAGGAAAAAACTGATATTGCCAAACACTTTAACAAGCGATTGGTCTAGCGGCCCCAAGTACTTTTAATAATCTCCAGTAAGTCTAATTCAATATATAATTACATAAAATATTTCGAGTTTTTCGGTCCATCCCATTCGATCCAAGATAGTTTAATTAAGCAAATTGGTCACGTTTGCAGTAACACGAATTCTGTTGTGCCACATCCGTTGTTTTTAAGTTGTATTAACCGTTTCCAATAGCCGCATTACAAATTTACAATACATCACGGTAATTTTAAGAAGGACAAGCGACGTAATACATAGGTAATTACTATTCCCAAAAAATACCGACGACAATATCCTTTTAATTACAATAGTTCTTGTAACTTTCTAGTAATAATAATCATTATTAAAAGGAGTCACGAAAGGTGTCTTTCAGACTACGTTAGTCTTAACGCCTGGGCGCGATTTTGAATTCAAATGTTTGGATTCTCCTGAAGTAAAGAGACATATAAGATAATTATTCCTAAGAAAAAACATTGGCTAAACATTCTAAAATTCGTTTTAAAATTACAGATGCTAGCGTATGGGAGTTTTAATGTCAGTTACGTTCGACCTATATGTATGTCTATTAGTTAAAAATTTTATAAATTTACACTCTATCCGATTACTAGAATGCGCATGTCTTTTCGGTTGAGGTATACATTGAAATATTCATAGGTCTTCGCCATTATTTTATAATAAAGCTTTTTAAGACCGATTTTGTGTTTTAATTTACGGTTAACTTTGATTATTTCATTTAGGTATTTGAAGCGTTTTAGTGATTTGACGTAATTTCCCTCTTAGCTTCACTGCACTGTAACTATTCAATTTTTAAAATTTTGACAAATCTTGTCTACGTCCCTGTGAACTGTAGTTCAATGGCTCAGCGAACTGGCTGGGAGACAAAATCTGTTTGATTGATGGTTTGCTCGAGAATTCATATGATGAAATTTGCTGCAAGTTTGTGAAATGAAAAGCAGGTACTACGCCTATGTAATAACCGAAACAAGGTTGTAAAATTGGAACTTTCTCGACTTCTTCGATGTTTCACTAGTCTTGAAACGAACTTTAGTGCATTCACTATACTGTAAACATGATGGTTGATGTGATTTTTTGGCTCAAATGCTCCTGCAGTCAGTAAATTTAAACAATATTTTAACTAATTTATGATTTATTATAAATTTTTAATCTATGCCAATAAATCACATTTTAATGTGACTTTTAATACAAGGAAATCACCGTTTTTATGTCTCAATTTACGTGTTTATGCCACATCTGCAGCGTGAATGCCACGGGTCTTTGTAATTCGGGTTATTTGTTATGATTTGTACAAACAGTCGCGCCCCGCACGAGACGTTTCGAGAACCAGGAACAACACATAGTTCCTCATTATTAACTTTGGGCTCGAAAATAGATTTTTATGAAGTCGGTAAGATAAACACATATGTTCGTACGTGTAAGTACTAGTATATAGATGTTAATTAAAGGAAGCGTTGAATTAATTCAAGTCAGGTTTGGTTACCATAATCAAAATAGGCTAAAATGTGTTGCTTATAGATTGTATTTCATTTTAAAATGCGCGCTACACTTGGTCCAGTATAGTGAGCTAAAAAGAACGGTTGCCTGATTATCACAAAGCTGGTCTTGTGACACAATGATTCTCCAGACATTTTTTAAATTTTGGAGCTGTAGAATTTTTAAACTCCTTTTATGTCTTGTTTTTTTTTTCTTCAATGGTTTATCGTACACTCCATGCAAAATTACTAACGAGAAAATCAAGATAGAGGCTAGGTGCCAGCTTGAATGGTTTTTAACCTCTTCCTATCCTTAATTCCACCTCAAAATTGAGGCATGTTGACTTCAAATGTTTCAAGATGGCGGCTGTCTTCAACTGGCACTTTCTGGAAGTAAAAAATGCCGCAATCTTGAAATAGCCTCTCTATATTTATTTTTTGAAGGATTAATGTAGATAAATTAAATTCGTTAAACACTCTATGCAAAATCACGATGGAGGTTAGGCATCATCTTGTAAAGCCCTTACTATGCATAAATCTTCCTCAAAATGGAGCCTTATTATCGCATTAAAACTTTTCAAAATGGCGGCTGTCTTTAAGTATCACTTTCTGGAAGCAAATAATGCTACGATGTAGAAATAGCCCATTTATATTTGAACGATGAATTTAGAAAAAAAGTTAATCGTCACACACTCGATGCAAAATTAGGTACGAACGAGAAAATCAAGATGGAAACCAGTGGTCATCTTTAATCGACTTTTAATCCTTAATTCCTCTCTAAAACATAATCATTGAGTTCAAGATTGTGGCTGCCGTTTGCATTTTGCATTTTCTGAAAGTAAATATTGCTGCCATCTTGGAATGTATCATTCCTCGTTATTTTTTGATTCATTGGTATTTCAATTTTTTCACAAAACTTAAGCTAGTTGAATTCGATTGTTTTGAGATAGCAGCCTGAAGTTTTCTGAAAGTAAACATCAGAGTTGCCAACTGCTCTGACCCGTTTTCCCCTCAAAAACTTGCGCGATTCCCCACAATTCCCCACATACCTCATGATTTTTTAGGTTTGTCAGATTTGGACTATTGGGAGTAAGTAATGAAAATAATGGCAACATGGTTTCTGGTCTGTTCATTAAAATAGCAAAAAATAAATTAAAAATGGTTTACTTAGTGTTATGAATAAAAAAATCATGTAAAAATAAAGGGTTTTCCAATTAGAGGTGTTATTTTGATATTTAGAGGAAAATGCCATTTTTTTAGATAAATGATGGGATGTTTATTTCATAATAAAGAGGAATGTATGCCGTTAATAATGGAAAATAACATCAGCCAAATGATCACCACGACCGCGCCTACAGGACCATATCCTTTTCATGAAATTTGCCATAACCAAATCGCAAAGTGGCTGCCCTATGTCCTCGATAGCCTCACGAATTTCATCTTTGAGGTCTTGAACCGACGCTGGGCTGTTGGCGTAGACCTTGTCTTTCACGTGGTCCCAAAGGAAGGAATCGCAAGGTGTTAAATCACAAGATCGAGAGATAACACGGTCTGGAAACTTTTACCATAAAAGATTAATGGTTTCTTTGCTTGTGTGGCACGTAGCGCCGTCTTGTTGAAAGTAAATGTTGTCCAGATCAATACCATTCAATTCCGGCCATAAAAAATCATTAATCATCTCTTGATAGCGCAATCTATTCACTGTAACTGGTCCTCCAGCCTCATTTTCGAAAAAGTAAGGTCCAATGACCCCGCCGGATCATAAACCGCACCACACAGTCACACGTTGAGGATAGAGAGGCTTTTCAACAATAACTCTTGGGTTTTCCGAGCCCCAGTTGCGACAATTTTGCTTGTTGGCGAAGCCACCAAGGTGGAAATGGGCCTCATCACTCAAGATGATTTTTCGATGGAATTCCGGATCATTTTCATGCATTTCAAGGACCGAATCGGCAAAGACATGACGTTGTTGATGATCGGCTGGCTTGAGTTCTTGTGTTAACTGAACTTTATAAGCCTTAAGACACAAATCTTTATGCAAAATAAGGTGTAATGACGTTTTTGGAATGCGTAATTCCAAACAACGACGAGGAATGAACAAACCTGGGTTTT
>JAEQML010060401.1:0-27217 GCA_016904865.1 Pissodes strobi | reverse complement strand
CTGTTGGATCATTATTTAGTATTGAGTAATTACCGTCATTTAAAAGAGACATTATCTTTTCATCGTAAGTAATGCAATGCATTATTAATTAAGAATGAATCCTCCACAACAATATAGAACATATTTACATCAAAGGTTGAATTACTTTTATCAGTTGGTAGAATTTTAATAGTGTTATCTCTTTTTATTGGTTGTAATGCTCTTTGTTCATAATAGTTATTTAATAAATTTTGATAAACAAAATCGTATTCATATAAATAAATTTAATAATCTCGTTCAAGAAAAATTAAACAAAGAAATTTCTATTGCCAAAAATTACGACTTTATTGAAAAAACTGTAATCAATTTGTCTGATAGAGTATTATCCGATGTTGCTAAACTTGTTCTTTCTAAAGGTTTAAATTACTCAGTTACACCTAAAATCGTTCCTAAGTTTGATATCATTTCAGCAATTGAAGAAACAACACAAAACTTGCCAGAAGAACATAAAGACGAATTTAGAACTAGAACTAAAATAACACTAGAAAAATCATTTAAAATTAAACAAAACTTAACATACACAGAACAAAGAGCATTACAATCATTAAAAAGAGATAACGCTATTAAAATTCTACCAGCCGATAAAGGTAATTCAACTGTAATAATGGATTGCATTACTTGCGATGAAAAGATAATGTCTCTTTTAAATGACGGTAATTACTCAATACTAAATAATGATCCAACAGAACGTATTGAGAGACAGATATACAATATGTTAAAAACACAAAAATCAATTCAATGACTTAGAAAGATTCAAACTGACACCACACAATAGTAAAACACCTCATTTTTATGGAGTACCAAAAATACATAAACTAAATATTCCTCTACGTCCAATAGTCAGCTGTATAAATTCACCAACACACCCCATTGCTAAATATCTACTCAACATTCTTAATCCACTTGCTAACAACACTAACTCATATATAAGAAACTCACAACATTTTTTAGAGAAACTATCACAAATTAATTTAAATCCTAACGATACTCTGGTAAGTTTTGATGTTGTTAGTCTATTTACCAACGTACCTGTTGATAAAACTTTAAATATTGTAAGAAATAAATTAGCAAATGATACTAACCTTTGAGAACTACAAAACTTAATATTGACACAATAATTGAATTATTTATTTTTTGCGTAAAAACTACTTATTTTCAATACAATACCAATTACTATCAACAAAACAATGGTATGGCTATGGGTTCGCCTTTATCACCTTTATTAAGTAATATTTTAATGGAAAATTTTGAATTAAATTTTGTTGAAAATTATCAATATAAACCTTTAATTTGGTGGCGTTATATAGATGATATTTTTTCAATTTATCCATATAACGAACATTTTCTTAACGATTTTCTAAATCATATTAACACCAAAGAACCCACAATCAAATTCACTATAGAAAGTGAAATTAATGAACAACTTTCATTTCTTGACATTCTTATAAAAAAAGACTTGAATAGTTTCGAAACAAAAATATACAGAAAACATACACATACAAACAGATACTTATTTAAATTTTAATTCAAATCTCTCAATAATGGTCAAAAAGGGGGTCGTAAAAAGTCTATATGATCGAATGAAAATAATTTGTAGTAATCAAAATTTCAACACAGAAAAAGAAATTTTAACCAATGTTTTAATTAATAATAACTATCTTATTGATTTCATTGAAAAATGCTTTATTGTTTTTGAACAACGAAATATTAGACAAAATCAAAATAGACCTACTACGAACCTCTTTATTCCTTATAATCCTGGTTTATCACACAAAATAAAACGAATAGGTAATAAATTTAACATTCGTACAATTTTCAAAACAGAAAACACCATTAGATCCAAACTAACAAAAACAAAACCACTCGATGAAAATTAAACTACTAAAAATGTTATCTATAAAATACCATGTGAATGCAATAAATTTTATATAGGTGAAACCTGTAGACCATTATCAAAACGTATAAAAGAACACCAAACTTATATTAAAAATACACAATTCCACAAATCACATATTTGTCAACATGCATTTGATAACAATCACAGAATACAATGGAACGCTTCAAGTATTTTAGCAAAGGAGCCTTCATCTAAAAAACGTAAAATTAAAGAAAGTGCTTTAATTTTATTAATTAAAGATGAATGTGTTGCTTCAACTTCTGTTAGTTTTAATAGCACATGGTTACCTTTGCTAAAAACTGAAGTTGATTAAAAATTAACTAATCTTTTCAACAAAAATCATTAAATTCTTCCTAAGCGAATAACACCAAATTATAGATATATAAAACTTCAAAAACAAATTAATTTACCAAATAACACCTCAATATCACACTAAAGGCCAGTAACCAGTAATTAAATATGACATGACAATTGTCATCTTGTCAAAGTCAATTCAAAGCTTGACAATCTGCAAGAGCTTTTTACTGTTTTATTGTATTTACTAACCATTTTCATTTTTAGACCTTTCTTGACAACGGGAATAGATTTATTTCCCGAAACGTTGAAGTTATCTAGGTATTTCGTTAGGGTCACTAAACTAGCACTTGTGCTGTTTACATCCTGGAGCCAGAGCCGAAGAGGCTCTATATAACAAATTCAAGACGATAGTGGAGAGAAAACCCAAAAATTTGTAAGTTAAAACATGAATCCTCCACAACAATATAGAACATAGGTTCTGGTGTCATATAAGCACCGTCGATTTTGAAGCTTTTTTTGGGTTCAATGGAAAGATTACATCAAATGGGACACATTAACGCAAAAAAATTTGCGGATGAAGCACATTTTCGGAAAATAAATTGAAAATAAAAATTAAAATTTAACATACATTTTTTCCTAATAAACACAATTCCAGTACACTTTGTCCTGAGGTATGGTTGCAGAAGGTTAATAATAACATAATATAAAGCTGCTTCTTTTAAAAATTGCAAATAAAACTGTTTTTTGCACTTTAAAACGATAATATAATATTTACGAGATAAACGTCAACATGACTATTTGTTAAACCATGACTGTTGGCTTAGCCAAGGCCTCCTATTGTAGTATAGGTGGCCTTGGCTTAGCACGGCTCAGCTGTGTGTTGTACCGGTAGATGTTGCCAAGTGTAATTTCTATTTGGTTCTAAAATACAACAGCCTCGTGTTGAATATGTTTCAAAAGTACTGTGGGACGAAAACTTCTTATAAATAATGATTCTTAATGGCTTTGTTTAATAAAATAACAATATATGATTTACTAGAATTAGATGTTACGTGGGTCACTTTTAATAATAAGTCATATAAATTAATTTATTTAGTTTATTGAAATAGATACAAATTTAAAAGGTCATCTGGATTAGTTTAAGAGAGTATCACGCATAGTGCGTTTGTTTTGTTACTTTGGCTTAATTTTGATTTTGTGATGGGCGGGGTTGGTCAAGAGCGTAGCGCGCTCATCTCAATGCGCTTGTTTGGCTAATTAAAGTTAGGTTCGATTATTTTTGCTTCATCTGGAATACGGAAAACAAGCGCGCGTAGCGCGCTTGTCTCTACTTTGGTTAATTAGGGTTGGTCTGGTTTAGTTTTGTTTAGTATGGGCTAGTTTTGGTTAGTCTGGGTTGGTTTTGCTTAGTTTGGGATAGCGAAAAGACAAGCGCGCGTAGCGCGTTTGTCTCTTTACTTTGGTTAATTGGGGTTAGTTTGAGTTAATTTTGGTTAGTTTGGGTTAGCTTTGGTTAGTATAGGTTGTTTCTGGTCAGTCTGGATTTGCTTAGTTTGGGATAGCGAATATAAAAGCGCGCATAGCGCACTTATCTTTTTACTTTGGTTAGTTAGGGTTAGTCTGGGTTAATTTTGGTTAGTATGGGTTAGTTTTGGTTAGTCTGGGTTAGCTTGGGTTAGTTTTGGTTAGTTTGGGTTAGTTTTGGTGAGGCTCGGTTGGTTTTGCTTGTTTGGAATAGCAAAGAGACAAGCGCGCGTAGCGCGCTTGTCTCTTTACCTTGGTGGTTAATTAGGGTTAGTCTGGGTTAGTTTTGGTTAGTCTTGGTTAGTTTGGATTAGTGTGGGTTGGTTTTGGTTAGTTTGGGTTAGTATTGGTTAGTTTGGGTTAGTGTTGGTTATTTTGGGTTAGCTGTGGTTGATTTACTGACGTGCGTAGCGCGCTTGTCTTTTCAAATTATTTCATTTTATGACAAATGTACTTGGTCTAGGACATTTACTGAGAAATGGACAAATTGAGTCATCTGTGTACCGTAAGTAAACTTTTATTGCTTATATGTATATACATGTATGGCTAAACAGCCAGGGTTAGTTTTGCTTAGTATGGATTACTTTTGGTCAATCTGGGCTAGTTTGGGTTAGTTTACGTTAGTCTGGACTTGTTTTGGTTAGTTTGCATTAGTCTGAATTAGTTTTGGTTAGTTAAGAGACAAATGGGAGCTTATTTGGTTAGTCTGAGGCATATAAGGAACAAGCGCGCACCGCTTGTTTAGTACTTTCACAAGTTGTTATTCTACTTTATGAAACATGCTCCTGGACATGGCAATTTGCTTACTTGAAAATCAAGAAGTCTGACAACATTGCAAGTAAATTGTCATCATTAACGTCATATTGGGAGAGTTTTTGCATTTAAATGTCACTCATTTATAAAATTTCTTTTTCAATTTTTGGCGTCAAAAGTGCTTCATCCGCAAATTTTTTTGCATTAATGTGTTCCATTTGATGTAATCTTTCCATTGAACCCAAAAAAATCTTTAAAATCGACAGTGCTTATACGACACCAGACCCTAGAACATATCTACATCAAATATTCTGATTGTTTCCAATGTTATTCTGTCACGAAATGATATCCTCAATTCAAATATTTAACGAAATAATTGCCGGTAAGAGCATTTGTAGAAAAATAAATTACAAAAATTTACTAAATAAATATTTCTTCACTAAGTTCTTTCTAACTCTCGAAAACAATCTTGAAATTTCATTTTTGCCTTTGATCTCGCCTGAAGTTTCTAAATATCTATTTATTTCGCTTCCAACTTTAATACTTTATACAAATTATACTGAAAAATCCTTTCGTTCCGGCTGCTTAAAACAATAGATATTGAGACATTTGAATAAAAGGTTTAAAATAGATCTGTTTGGAAGGATTTTTTTCCAATTATTACAACTCAATGAAATATAATAAGTAAAAGTAAAATAATAAAAACATTTACATCAACTGCTTAAAATATAAACTAGATGCTAAATATAATTTTCCTGGAATCTTCAAGAGTTAACGTGGTTATTATGGTTCATGAATTTGAAATATATTACAAGCTATTTTGGCGTCAATCGTCGTCATCCCGATCGAAAATAGACATTAATGGATTAAGCTTTATTAATTTTCAGATTATTATTATTTGGCAATTCAATTTAGGAAAGTAATTAGTTAACATTAAAGCTCCACTAACAAATAATTTATTCTTGACGCAACAGAAGCATGTAGATTTGATTCGTAAATGGCATCAACATAATTAAGACAACTCAGTAGGGGTGACTGGGGCTGCTTGTCGCAAAATTTACTTACATTTTTTCTAAGGTTCTTTTTAAATTTATATGGAAATCAGTAAATTGATATTGTACTTTTATATGTCACGAACACTAATTAAAACACAATTGTAAAAAAAAAAATCCTGTATCAGAGTTTTAGTGATTTTTGGTCGGTTTGGGAAAATGAGACAAGCACTGCGGGGCATATTGTCGTAATACCTGGGATAACTTCTTGTCGCTAATAAAATAAATGCGATTATTTTACATAAAGTTACAGTGGTTTATTTATTCATAATTTTTAAAATAATTAAACAAAAGACGATTCTGAGCATAATGTCAATCACAATGGTTCTGTACAACTTTAATCAGCCCAGGATTTGCATCTGACGCATTGCAAGTAGTCTACCATTGAGGAACTATACGGTCCATGGCACATCATGCAGAATGCTTCTTCTTTATCATCAGTTAACATTTCTTCGTCGATGAGTTTTGCTTTCTTAGCTGCTTTTCTTCATGTGGTTTCTTTTTTCTCGGGTTCACTTCCAAATACTTTCGTCTTAACTTGTTCCGCTCTTGGCAATTTTGACGCTGCATAGGGGTATCTATAAAAATAGCAGACTTTCCCTTTTTTCTCCCGCTGTTCTTTCCTCTTCGCTTCCCAGCATTTGTAAAAAGACAAATGTCTTCAGTTTTATCGGTTAAAGTGGCTTCGGACACATTGTCTTTGAGTGCAGTAACTTGGGGAACAGTGGCTTTGCGAACAGTGATTTTTATGGCTTCTTGATTTGATGATGAAGCTGATTTTTTTCTGTGTCATGCATTTCTACTTGAAGATCATTGTTTCCTGGTGGTATTGGGAAATCTGTGATGTAGCTTGGTAAGATATCTGCTTCAGTGAAAATATCTCTGTTCAACGGATATATTCCAGGCACCGAAATCCTGACATAATGGTAATAGGAGTGATAGCACGTAGCAAAGAACTGGCAATAATTCCAGGAATATCATATATAGTTATAGTTGACCCGGGATGATTTTTTATTCACGAGGCACGAGCAGGATTCGATTTTTTTTTAAAGGACCAAACATACTTCTGTCCAAAGGTTGGAGTTTGTGAGAACAATGGGGTGGACCTTAGATCATTACGACCCCATTTTCCTTGGCAAAATCTAATGCTGGAATCGAAAGATGTGTCACGTGAAAATACAAAAAGAAGGTATGCTTTTTGCCAGCCGCAGAGGGTGCCTCTCTCTGCTGAAACTAATGATCCAATTTGTTTGAAGCCTCTTCTTGCAACAACTCTATCTGAACGTTGCACGGTGATCATGTTTGTTTCGTCCACGTTATACATGTTAGATGGGCGGAAATGATGACGATCCAAAACACAGTACAGAGATTTTTGACGAATAGCTCAACATTAGTTTTGTTAAAACTCGTCGCTCTAGATAACCTAGTCGCTTGTGGTGTTCGAATAGAGAGTCGTGGATGCCTTTTAAGAAAACCCGAAAACCAATCTGGGTCATCCATTAAGGTAACATTCCAGGTTGTAACAGTTCGAATTTGCCAGTGTCAAATATTTTTGAATTTCATTTATACGACGCATTTAGCAAAAAAAGCTGCTGTATTTTACACTCATCGGTTTATTAATTCTAAATTTATTGATTCGATTTGCTAACAATTCGCTTGAAATTGCCGCCTTTCTTAATGTAAATTAACTCTATTTTAAGTATGGGTTAACGATATATTTGTGTTGGCATTTATAACACGTTGTGACTATATTTATTTTAATTGATAAGCGAAGCACATTGTTATTAGGATAGCCTGGCTTGATTAATATTACATTACTGTAGAACAGCCAGCCAACCGATTTATATTTTTAAGAATTCTGTTAATAAAGCCCGCCTGTACGCTGCATTAAACTCGTCGATTCATATTTTATTGTCGGTTTGAATATTTCATAACTTTTTGGGAATCCCTTGGTTGCTGAACTTCAATCGTCGGCCAATCATTTCTGAGATCGTTAGATCGTTTTGGGACATCTGCTTTTATCTTTCCACCCGGCTGCTGCTTTTTTGTAACATTCGGTTGTTAGTCCCGAGTAATAGGAATGTACTATTTCTTATAAATGCCAGCTGTCGATTTAATTTTTTAAGAGTTTATCGTGTTGTTAGGGAATATTCTCTGGTATTTCTTGAATCACTTGATTTCAATGCATTAATTGTGGCTTCCGCCGTCATGTTACCCTCATTATAAACGAGAACTCAGTCGTTTATTATCTTAGAGTTATTTCTTGTATCGAAATCACTTGGCATGTTTCAGCACATTACTACTTCTTGATCCGACGTAGTTTTTTTTTATCTCGTAGAAGGAGAAAGGCAAATTGACGGAAACCAATCGAGAGTTCTTCTAAGACTACCTTTCAAGGCGAGCAGAAGGTTTGCTAGTGCAGTCATATAGAGACTCCACATTTATTATTGTGATTTAATACGACCCTTTTCTTTGAGGACATATTGTGGTATCTCTTGGTGTGTTGACACGACCGATTTTTCGGAATCTAAATACTGTACTAGGTGAGCATTTTCTCTGGAATAATTTTTTTCCTATTGCCTGTGAAGCATGCGGACGACGCCATGACGCTAATGGTTTTTTCCCTTATTTCTAGAGGCTTTCCACGTTCGTCATATAAGACCGAGACCGTCGAATCTCCCATAGCCCTCACACACTAGCGAGATAATTATTTCTACAGTTTTTTTTTGCCTAAATTAATGATTTAATTGCTTTATCTGTGTTAACCTTTTTTGTGCATAGTCCGCCATTTGCTTTGCGTTCCATATGTTATCTTATCTACTCCATTTATCAAATCCGATTTTTTTATATTCAAGTTGTCTGTACCTTAGTATCTCTTTTATTTTCTGATGGTCATTGCAAGTCCATGGTTTTCTCTGGGGAATTTGTTTTATATAGAAAATATATTTATGCAAGCCGCTATGGTTTTTTTATTAAAGTAAGGGGGCTTTTTCTAATGCGCACTGGGTTATTTCAGGGTTTTACCAGCAGGCTACCACCTTTTACTACCATGCTACCTCCTTTACTATCAGGCTACCACTTTTGCTAGCAGGCTACAAGTTTTACTAGCGGGTCACAACTTCAATAAGTGGGCCACAGTTCAATTATCAGCCAATCTTGACACTGAGCCATCGAGTCCTCGGCTAGTTTTTTCCTCGGGGCCATCGAATAGCAGTACCTGAGGTATCTATAGGTGCCCGGCGCCTCCACCAGAGTTCGAAGACCGGATTTGGGTATCGTACAGAAGCTTTATCTTTCATGAATTCGTTTGTTTATCAGTTTAATATAATCGCGTTTAATGTTCCTTCTTTTAATATAAATCAAACATTGACCGCCAAGCTCTGAGATAGCTCATTAATTTTATTCTCATTTATTCACTGGTTTATCGGACCGGTTAGTCTAATTGCTCTGAATTTTCTCTCTTTTTAATTACAAGTCATGCATTGACAGTCGGGCTTTAAAACAGTGTCCACAACTGTATTCATTTCATTCCTTTATCGAGTAATATAACCGCTCTGAATTTTCTTTCTTTATAATATAAATCAAGCATTGACGGCCAAGCTTTCAATAAGTTTTATTCTAATTTTATTCTTTTTATTAATTTATCGAGTCATTTGATTTAATTATTGTGACCGTTCATTGCTACATATTATTATTGCTACATTTAAAATTGGTGCAGCTATTAGCGCACGCATACCTAGGTGTAATTAGCTTAGTTAACATCAAAGTGATCACTTCGGTTTGTAGTGTTTAGTGCATTTAGTTGTAAGGCATACAGTACCGAGTATAAATAAACAACAGAATTGTTCTCCGTACAATCTCCATATTGTACTCTATTTTATCAATTACTTTAATAGTCATTTGACATTCCTTTATCTTTAAACTTGCAAATTTTATTGTGGGATTGTTGCTGTGTTTTCAAAAAAAAAAGAACTTAAATTTTAGATTGTGTTTTCTTGTTTAGTTGAGATTAAGTGCCTTTTTGATTTAATAAGCGGGCCTAGCCACCCTGCACAACACTCGCGCAGCTTTTTCAGTTTAGTTGGACAGAACTGGTGGCGCTGTAACGACCCCACTACCGGGGCCGGGCATTTGCAATACGACTTTCCGGGGCTAGGTTTCCATTTATTTAAAAATCTAGACGCCGGACTTCCGTTGGTGTAAGACCTAAGTAAATATTTGATCTTAAGATATTCTTCCAAGCGACTTTCCTCTTCGACAGTGGAGACAATCCGTGTTTTTTATAGCCTAACTCGACTTGTGATTGTCTGACTCCAAGCTATGTGTCAGTGACCTTTTTACAAAGCCTATCTAGGGCTTTAGAATGAACATCGGTCGCTTTTGTTATAGAAAGAGGAAGTTCTCTCAATTTAATTGCCCTCGCAGCTGCCATCATAGTCTGTGGGACGGCGGGGGTCCGATCGGTTTTTCTTTTATAATATGTTCTAACCATCTGTAATATAAATTGTATGTTCCAAAACTTGGGACAAATTGTTGCATCGGGGCAAGTTGGCGCACCGCACCGGGGCAAATTGTCGCGTTAAGACAACTTACACCGCAAACAATGCGATATAAATATAACCCCAACCGGTATGTTCAATGATCAAATAATTTCTCGGTATTAGAATAGAATCCACATAAAAACTATAAAGATATAAGAAACATAATAAACTATCATAAAATATACATTTTTCCTACCTTACCTAGCTTATTTTTTTGTAGAATCACATGAAACTAATTCAGGGCAAAAAAGTACACACGTGCCAGAAAATTGAATAACAAACCACAGTGATGCTATTTAACGGAAGCAAATACAGTGCTAGAAGTCAGAGATGGTGTAACTATATTGATTCAGAAAATATCCATTTGAAAAATCTGAATACTCTACTTTTGGCGTAAGATAACTTTAATTTGTCTATAAGGTAAATCCATTAGCATAAAATATGCCTAAATTGAGGGCTCTTCTTGTCTGGACGTTTTCAAATGCTTGTTGAAGATTGCAAGATCGCATTTTTTTTTTGTTAAAATTACAAAGCGTAGTAACGCGTATCTTTTGTTAGAGTGCCGGCTATGCTGTTGTGAAACATCGTGTCACCAGAGTCTTTCCTAGGGATCACTGTCCATTTGCTTATAGCCTTCCTTATCTGAGTAGGAGCCCAGCCGTCTTCTCCAGTACCTTTGCCTAGGTCTTCCAATTTGAGGACAAAACATATCGTCAAATCGTCAAGTCTGGCACGACCAATTTCAATTAATAACAAATCAGCACGGATATTATGTTGAAATTTGTTCTTAATTTATCAAGTGAAAAGACTAAATAGAATCTACCGAGTAGCACATCCTGGAAATATTACTTCTACAGATACTACGTTTTAGTCCGCTGAACATATTTAGTGAGTTTAATAAGAGACAGTCCTGTAATATACTGTAATTCTTTTACCATTTCCTCTCTTGGTATGGTATTATCTAAATTTATATGGTACAATTAGGGCGGCTATGTCATTTATATTAAGTTAATTGTATCTAGCTGTAAAACCCAATGCAGACATTTCATTTAACTTATTTAAGCCTTGCTATTGAACTTATCGCCCAGATATCAGTAGAATTATTGAGCTCACGTCTCCTTACGTAAGCGGCTATATTTCGACCTATTCCCTTCAGTAAAATCCAGTGGCGGCTCGTCACTGGACGCAGGTGAAGCGCCGCTTCATCTAAAATTTCTAAAATTTCATAACTTTAAAGTAAAAATATTTTTAATTAAATAAAATTTTTATAATCTAAATTTCTAATCAAAATTAGTGCAATTTCTCAAATTACATTTCTTAAAAATACAAATTTTAATAACATAAATTTCTAATCAAAATTAGTGCGATAATACTTATAAAAGATAATTAACTATAAAACGTAGCGCGCTGAATAACTTGTCATAAGATCTGCCGGTGCGGGCGGTTTTCGACACTCAATACAGTCACGAAACACGTGGGTATCGCAAACAGCAAGATCAATAATTGCACTGCAATATACAGATTTATTTACGATGGTTGCTATGGCAACGGGCGAACCAGACATGCTAGATACGTGAGCTATTTATAGAACGGAAGCAGCCCGACAATGCGACTCCGACAGGTTCTTATGTTAATATTAAATTCAGTTCACAGTCGTTCGGAAGCAAATTTGCATCACGTCGTTGTCGAGCATTGTTTTACGAAATGTTTCCATTGTATGATCCGATCTGCATCTTGTTAGAAACACCATTTTTCAGGTTGAAAACGATGATAAAAGAGACTTTTTAAATACGGAGGGACCTAAGCCTTTCCTTCAAATAGAAAAACAAGTAGTAAAATCAAGAGAGAGAATTTTCGTTCGTAGGTTTCGAAATCTGATCTGAGTATTCTGATTATAATTGGTTGTATGGAAGTGTTTATTTAAAGAAACTATTTTGTATGCCACTATGCCCTGTTTAAGTATAGGTGGAAAATCGAGCGTTTGGAATAAAGACGGATTTAACATTTTTGGGAATGTGACAAGAGGTTGTAGTAGGCATGAAGCTTCTTCGGACCATATTCACTGTGCATTATCATTTGCGAAGTTAAAGAAAAGCCTCACTACAAAATCGAAGAATAGACCTTATATTTAAAAAGTATATGGGAGCAGTCAAAATAACTGTACGCGGTATCGTCACCGCAGGACTTTTGATTTTCGCCTGCGGCGCAGTATTCCCTGCGGCGCTATCTACCTAATTGCGCTTCACGAGCCGCCACTGGTAAAATCCTCTTTAGTTTTAGAGTTTTTGCCAAGCGAGTAAGTAAGAGTGGTTTAGTGAATATTTATCCCCTAATATTTGCAAAACATTGTTATTATATATAAGCAATAGTAACTGGGTAGTGTTAAATTTTCTTTAGAGATAATTCATCTCATAGAACAGTGTCAAATTTTCTTTAAAAATAATTCATCTGCTGGAATATTGTCTCATAAGACGCTCCTATCGCTTGTTGCCTGTGGAACTGACTTCGTTGCAGTAGTTGCGCTGAGCTCTGAAAGAGAAAGAAGGAGAGAGAGAGAGAGAGAGAGAGACAGAGAGAGAGAGAGACGATAATTTCTTATTTATGTTTGCTTATTTTTAATCATTTAATCTATCTCTACGTATTTTGTCTACGTATTTTAGCTATCTGTATGTATTCTCTATGTTTTGTGTGGGAAGACACTTTTGTGATGTATTCTCTTTAATATTACCTCCTATCTTTAACTTTTAACTTATTTTCCTGTATTTCTATTGCTACTCTAGTTTACTATCTTCTCATATACTGTGTACTTTTCCTTGTAACTTTATATATGCCCACCAATGGCTTCTAATTTCATCTCCTAGGTCCTCATTTGAAACGCTAACATGCTTTTCTAAGACTTTCCCTGTACGGTATTAGTCGAAAACAATTGCGGTCTCATTATAACTTTACTAAAGTTTCATTTCTACATTTAAACTTTATATAATTCTCCATATATGACCTGTATATACTAAACTTTTCTAGTTTCATTTTTCTCTATATCGACCTTCTATATCATCTATTTGGTCGCCTACATGTTTTTATTATGACTAACACTTGCGTTCCAAATTCTAGTTCTATCTTTCTAATGTATCTCTGTTTGCTCTATTTCCTTCTCTAAGTACCTCTAATATTTTGCTCTTTGCTTTATTTTCTACAATATCTATTTTCCATTCTATATCTATGAACTCTATTTTCTACTTTAAGTAGGTACATTTAGTTTCTATTTTAAATGTATCTTATATTTTTCTATGTGCTTTATGCTACTTTTTCTTATTCCTAAGTGTCTTATTATGATTTTCCCTAATATCTAAGGTATTTATCATTGACACCTGGGTTTGTAGATACTTTGCGCACTGTCATTATTTTTTCCCTAAAATCGCTAACACTCTTCTTTCGAAGTCCTCGCCCTCTTTTTTGTTTATACTTTCATTATTCTCAATTTTATTACTGTTTTGTTGCCCCTCTTTTTCTGCCTTTTATATAACTAACTCTGTACTATCATCCGCTGTGTCCTCTGGACCCTCTTCTTAGTTACTTAGTTTCTGATGTCTGCTTAGCTTTTGGTTTCTTTGTATTTGCTTAGTTTTTGGTTATTTCTTACTTAGTTTCTGGTTTCATTGCATTTACTTAGCTTCTGGTTACTTTTTACTTCATTTTTATATATTTTTTTGTATTCACTTAGTTTCTGTTATCGTAGTACCTTAGATAATAGTATTGTATAACTTTCCCTATATTTGGCGATATCCATCTTTAATACACTGGTTTAATATTTCCTTATATATTGTCTTTATGTTTATCTATACTTTTTATGAAACTATAATTTCATCTTTTAGTTCCTCGTATATTTTGCTTTCCAAGTGTCTGACTTGTGATTTTCCCTGTAAGGTATTTATCTGAGACAGTTGGGTTCAAAATTCTTTATACTCATTTCTTAGTTTGAAAGTTTAATAAATTCTTGACAGACGGTGAATATATAAATGCATAACAAGTATACAATACAATTGCATGAGCTGGTACCCTACTATCATTAGATGGATGCACCCCTACAGTGTAGGGTACCAGCAGGCGGTTCATGCAATTGAATTCTATACTTGTTAGGCATTTATTTCTTAGTTTCTCCTTTATTTCCTACTTCTTAAAAACTTCTTCTCTTTTCTTCTTCCTTATTTTCCATTTGCTTGTTCCTCTGCCTAACTATTATTGTCTCTATTATCTAAGGTATGTCATTGTTGCGCATGTATAAAATTTTAATTTCACGCAACTTTTTTCACTAAAAATTGCTAGTAGTTGTTCTTCTAACTGTACGCCCCTTCTTTTGTCCATAATGGCACCACTCTAATTTTTTGTTGGTTATTCTCTTTCTTATATTTTGCCATTGCGTCTTTTGCCTCTCGCATAATTAACTGAAATTGCCTTGCTTCGCCTCCACCACGTGTCACACTAGACTGACGGGCGGATCGATTACTTGGTGGATGAAAGTTTTGTTACTTAGTTTACTTTTTATATGTAGTTAATTTAAACAGCACTTTGCCTTATGGCTTTATTAATTTTCACTGATTCACTTTTTAAGGTTGCCTGATCAGTGTGGCTTTTCCCTCTCGGTAGTTCGAACTGATAGGTATTTTTTAAACGTGCCTGATCAGAGTGGCTTGTCCCTTTCAGTAGTTCGCACTGATAGGTCTTTTTTAAACGTGCCTGATCAGAGTGGCTTTTCCCTTTCGGTAGTTCGCACTAATAGGTCTTTTCTTAAAGTGAGAGCTTTGATCTGCCAGAGGGGCTTTTCCCTTTCGGTAGTTCGCACTGGAGATCAAAGTCTGCTGGTATGGGCTGCTGCACAGCTTTTTATACAAAACTTTGACCTCTAATTCGAGTATTGTTTTGAATTGTCAACAAGGTTAATGACAACAGTTTGTACTTTAACTAATAACAATTTATAATTGAGTTTCAAGGTTAAGTCCAAACTTTCCACTGTATGATTTTATTTTAATGAACATGACAGTTGACAATATGATTAAGTTTACTATTAAAACAATTCATCTAATTGAATAACATTTGCTTTTTCATTAAGACTTGATTAAAGTAAATAAGATTATAATAATTGGAATACTGTTTACCACCAGTGATACTGATAAGTCAGCGGCAGTGATTTTCTATCGCATTTTAAAAAAAATAGTAACCGTCAATCGATATTATTTCCTTAATTCGGGAAAGGTATATGCTTATACATACGCATTTAGTTTTAATAATTTTGTTTTTTGTATTCCTGGTGTTTATTTTGAAAACTATTTAGACTATAATTCAATCTCATTCTATTTCTTTACGCTTTTTCACAGGGTATTTTTTTTCTAAATTGTATTATCCGATTTTCAGAGAGATAGAATTTCTAATAAATTTCTTGCAGTAAAAATTTAGTGGCTCCCGCTCTAACCCACGCCTTTAAAAAGAACAAAATTACAAACGGCTGAGTGAGTCAGACATATGTACAGCTGAATGAGCGGTTAGCGAATAAAGCTGGTTACAACATGCTGATTTTTATTGAGTTTAACGTATGAAAACAATCCGAAATGTTGATCAGATTGTATCATAGAAGATGGTTTAATATTCAAGGTAGCATCTACTCCCTTTTCCATCTAAACCATGTCACTTATCAGCCAAATAACACCACGTGAGTCTTAAACCTAATAATACATATATTGTTTAATAAGTCGATAGATACATGGTAATAAAATTATGTTCAGAATTGGAAGCAGAATGTAAAAATTCGTTGCGACGCGACATAGAGGCAAAATAGTTAATAACACCTTAATAGGGCATTAAGAAATACTTGAACTTTTAAATGTTAACAGCAGATGTAATTTTAAGCAAATTTTTCGGATATCATTTTGCTTAGAGATACTTTACTTTGCGGTAAAATACTTTTCTTAAAGTATTCTGAGCTTCTGGCATAAGAAAAACATTTTTTTCTCAACGTGAACTGTATTTTTGGAGCAAGCAAACATTTTTGTGAAGCATTGCTTTTTATGGAAAAATTGTAAATTAGGTTCATTTGTGATATAGGTCATCTCATCTGAGGACACGCAGTATACTCCTGTAAAAGTTCCACCATAGCTATTCCTCCCTAATAAATAACGTATCTTGAGATATATCAACGAAAAACCAGACACAATTTAAAATTGATATTTTTATCTCTTAACAAATTAGCCGCTTAAAAGGTAATACGTTTTAACTCACCTAAATGATATCAGAGCGGCCATAAACCTAATGATTTGCTATAGAGGGGGATCGCATTCCGTCTTTTTAAGCATGAAGCTATTTAAAGGCAAAAAATGGGACCAGAGATAAAGCAAAGGTAATAAATGAGGCACAAAAAGGTCGATTGAGGAGATAAATTCAGACGATGGAATTTTCAAAAGATATCTCCTTAAATGATTCAACAGACAAGTTCATTAGTTAGCGAATCGATTCCTGGGATTACTCTATTTTATTTTCCAGGCTGGAAATTCCACGGTCCATCATCTTAATGATTTAATATTGTGAGTTCAACGTACTCTAAAAAATAGTAGTCCCATGTCGTGAAATACGAGTAGTGGTCCATTGAATCAAACATTTTAGTTGTATCCTTAGTTTGATGTCATAATATGTGTCAATATTACTCTTATCTGCGATCGATGCTTAAAAACTATTATTTTGGAAATCTGATGCCCTTCGTGTTGATTAATGCACCGAAGTCCAGTTTCGCTGTTCAATTAACATCTCGATATTTTCGGTACACATGTCATTTGGTCACTGGGCTAGAAATAGGATGTTCAGTTTGTTTTTTCCTAGAATCGATGCATTAACGTCCTCCGCTTGCCTTAATTCGAATGAGTCAATTCTCCATAGATACTCTAACATGATCTCTGATATTTTTAGATATAAAATAATATCTGGTTTGGGGTTTGGAACCTACCACAATATGCGCTATAACTTAGTTTTATAGTTATAAGTAAGATGAAGTAATAAAGCAATAGAGGTCGCATAACTACTGAATAAATATCGCCCTGTCCTAAGTTTGAACTTAAACTTGTAAAATATTATGTAAACATTAAGGACAAATTATAACCAACGCGAGCAGCCAACGGGAGCGATTATGAACCTTAAACGTGCAACGTTCAGCACATTTTATTATATAAAAACTCTAGCGAACCACGCAGGCTATTTTCTCTCACCTAAGACTAGCTCCTGGTCTGTCCACATGGTCGCTTTCAGGTTCTAATCTATCCTCTTCTCCTCACCCTGACCCGGGCCTAGCTTGATCACATGATCGCGAAGTCTGGGGGTTGTCTATCCACAATAGTAAAAGCGTTGATTGAAGCGCTCTTCAATCAACGGTAAAAGCGAATCTATTATAAATTTGTCAAAGTTCTGAAAAAGATAATTTTCAAAGTAGAATCAGTAGATCAAGTGCAGTGTAAGCTTCAAAGGAAGAGCTCTAGCTATAAATGAAACACAATACAAACTCTTAAGACAAACTATATTCATAAAACAGTGAGCAAAGACCTTTAAACAATTTATAAATGTACTTCAATCGAGAGAACATGCGCACCTTAGTAATCGGGTAAAATATGGTCTCATTGAGCTTCTGACCAATGGATAATGTTAGTGTTTTCTCATTAAGCCTTTGACCAAAAGACGTTGGTATTGTTTTTAACTGAAGTGCTTTCTTTATCATCTCTTCTCACCTGACGTAGATCGATCCCGAATCTGAGCTATATTCTTGCATGCTAACCAAGGCATGGCGTCGCGTATAAAACCTATCGCGACAATATTATGTCAACATTCAAGGTTATTTAGAAATAACGCGAGCAGTCAACGCAAACGATAATAGTCAAGCAAACCATCAATTCGACAGACTTCGTTTCTCACTCAAACCAGTTCCTTGCAGGCATATATGTGCGTAGGGGTCTAACTTGTAACCTCTTTTCCTACCTTAACCCGAGTTTCGCAACACACATGTGCATGGACTCAGGTTAGTACCATCCATAAGTAGTAAAATCGAATCTTCGATAAATTTGTAAAAGTTCTAAGAAAGATAATTTCGAAGTAGAACCTGTCAATTAACTAACCATGAATAAAATATGACACAACTCTTACAAAAAATATATTATAAAACTGTGACCAAAGACCTGTAAGCAATTCAAAAGTACACTTCAATCGAAAAGATATGCACACTTTAGTTATCGGGTACAGTGTATATTTATCAAGTTTTTGACTATTGTTATCGTTTTTAACTGAAGTGCCTTCGTTATTATCTCTTCTCTCCCCTGACGTAGATCTATAGCGAATCTGAGTTACATAACCTGCACGCCATCCAAGGCGTGGCGTCACGTCATACCAGTCGTGACACTAAAACTTGATTATACAAAGTTACACAAGCCCAATTTAAAGTACACCGCCAATCTCAAGACCTAGACTATTTGGTAAGCGTGACAATGTCCTTCATTTTGTGAATGCACATAGAGATGAGTGTCTTCAAGTTTCCTTATTCAATGCACATTTTGCTATCTTTGGAACGTGTCATTTGACCGCTACGGTTTGGTTTTGCTTAGGATCAACGTACTTGTACGGCAGCGGTTCAACTTATCAAATTCAATTTTTCAAGGCAGTTTTAACGTTCTCCACTAGCCTTAGTTCGAACTAATCAATTCCCCATAGATATCCTAACATAATATCTTAAAATGCACTACTACACAGTCTTATCTACAACACTGGAACAGAGTTTTTACACTCGAGGCGTATTTCAATATCCATGTTAACTCCTGATGATTCTAACTTGGTTAGCGAAACGTGCATCGAGAACAAACATTATGTTTCGGTGTTGTTGATAAAACTGTTTTGTGATAAAATAACACGCAATAAAACTAAAGTATTAACTAGAGATTTCTTCTATTTATCGCGACAATATCTTCCATCCAAGGAGTGCATTCTCAAGTTTGTAACAGTCTGATTTTGCCAGGGTAAAAGGTTTTAAATTTTATTTTATATGTTTTTTAGCAACAAAAGATGCTATATTTTGTGGTAAGAATTATTGAGGATTAACCTCTTCGGTTAATTTAATTTTAAATTCATTTATTCGATTTGTTGTCAATAAGCTTAAGGTTGCAGCATTTGTTAATGTAAATTAATTTTATTCTACATACAGGTTAATGATATCTATGTACTAGCTTTTGTAACACTGTTGTGGCCTTAAGTAGCTATTTTGATCATCCCTTTTTCTTATGTTGTCCTCAGGCATTTTGTGACTATATTTATTTTAGTTGATAATCTGAATCTGTGGCTCGCTTAGGTTTGATCAAATAACTAAAATAAGATATTATGTTATTAGTCTAACTTTGCTTATTTATATTACATTAATTATCTTTGCTTGCCGTCCTGTATTTTTAAGAATTGGGTGAATAAAACCTACTGTTAGGCCTCATTACATCCGTCAAATTCATATTTTACTTTCGGTTTGAATATTTCATTTCCAATCTCAGGTTGATAACTTTTTGGGAGCACTGATTTGCTTCACTTTTAATCTCAAGCCGATAACTTTTTGGGACCGCTGATTTGCTTTGAGAACTTGATATTTATCTTTTCACGCGGCATGTTGCAACTTTTGTAATATTCGGTTGGTAGCTCTGAATAGTAGTAATGGGCTATTTTCCCATAATTGTTGCTTTCTATTTGGATTTTTAAAGGTTTATTATTTCGTTTAGGAATATTTCCTAGTATTTATTGAAAAAAATAATTTTGGCTCATTAATTGTGGCCTTCGCCGTCATTTTGCAACAATAATAAACGAGTACTAAGTCGGTTATTATCTTAATATTATTCCTCGAATCGAATTGTTAGGCATTTCTCGGCTCTACCACTTTTTCTGATTCGACGCTTTTCTCTCTAATCTCGTGGAAGTGGAAAGGCAAATTGACTGAAACAAATGCAGGGTTCTTCTAGAAATACCCATCGGTGATAGAGGAAGCGTTCTGGCTAATAGTGCAGTCATAGTGGGCTCAAATTTAAGTATTGTGTTAATACTACCCTTCTAGGGGATCTGTGAGTGAGTCCCTAATTAGCGCTTGACACTACCAAGTGATTGGGATATTCGTACTGCACTAGAGGCTTTCCGAGCTCATCTTACAAAACCGAGGCCGTTGATCCTCCAGCAACCCTCCAACTCAAGAGAGGGTTTTACCACCGGGCTACCCCACTACCAGTCTTACCACTCAGCTGCCAGTTTTACCACCGGGGCTATTGAGTGTCATTCCAAGTTTTATCACCGGGCTTACCCGCTACAGTTTTATCACCGGGCTACCGAGCCCACTGCACGTTTACCGGGGCTAGAAGCCAGTACCTGGTTGTTGCTACAGGTGCCCGGCGCCTCCACCAGAGGTACTTCTTTTTGCCTGCACTGCGGAGCTGGGCAGTCTTACCAGCAGCTGACCTTCAACCGGATCTAACGGAGTATCGTTCAGAAGCTTATTTTTTTTGGTTAATTATTATAGATCGTGCCTCAAAAGATCTTTCATAATTTTATTTAATCTTGTTCTTCGGGCCATTGATAATCGTTCGAATCATTTTTAAATATAAATTTAGCATACTTTAAGATAGATTAATTTTATTTATTCATTTATTTTTCTGGCCGATTGATATAATCGCTCTTAATATCAATCAAGCATTGACGGGCAAGCTTTAAGATAGCATTCATTAATTTTATTCCTGTTTATTCATTTAGCTGGTCGATTGATTTATTTGTTGAGGCTTTTATTAATTAATATTATTATTGCTACATTTATAATTGGTGCAGCTACTAGTTCGCGCATACATATACATAATAATCTTAGGTAAATCAAAGTGATCACTTAAGATTATAGTGTTTAGATCGTTTAGGTGTAAGGCATACAGTATCGAGTTTACCAACAGAATTGGTCTCAGTACAATCGTCATATTGTACCCTCATTATTCATTATCTAATAGTTTTTTTTTGTCATCCCTTTGCTTTAAACTGCTTTTAAATTTCATTGTAAGATTGTTGCTGTTTGAATTAAAAAAAAAACAGAAGCCAATAGATTGATCCTTAAATTTAGATTGTGTTTTCTTGTTAAGTTAAGATTGTGTTCTCTCGTTTGATAAACGTGTCTAACAACCCCGTACAACACCAGCGGAGCTTTTCCAGTTTAGCTGGTAAGAACTGGTGGCGCTCTTTTACTCCACTCCTGGAGCCGGGTATTGCAAACACGACTCACCGGTGTTAGGTTTGTTTTCATTAAAATCTTTTCTTACTTACTTTTTAAGTTTAATAAGATAATCGTGTGGTGTGGTCCCAGGAAATAGGGATGTATTGTATACTTCAAATATGTGATTATTTCCATCGCACGAAAATCGATGGGTTTATATCCTTATTGCCCCGTCCTTTTCAACGTGGGAGCTTTTCCTATGACGATAATTTACTCCCGGGTGTTGAGCAACTAGTTTTATACGATCACTTATTTTTCGTATCTTTTAAGATCTTCAAGGAGCCCAAGTGGACACAACTATTTAAAACTCTCGAAACAACAAGTGAAGTAAAATCCCAAGAACCCAATTTTAAAACACATACATTCTAATTGACCAACAAAAAAATAATTAAAATTACAGAAGGTCTGTTGGTAAATAACATTATTCAAAAATTCTCTGCAATCAAACAATTGAAACTTTACATTATTGTATAGATTATTGATAGATTTCAAGAATTAAATGGTACCAGGTGTCATTTGGAAAACTATAAAATTTCGCATATATATTAGATTCAAATGAGATGACATCATAGTCCGGAAGCCAGCGTAAATTTTTGGTAATTATTTTAGACCGCTTGAATTTAACTTATACAGTATGTTCACATTTAGACAACTACTGAACCGACCGTCGCGTCAGCTGGACCGTCAGCGCTGGATGCTGTGGCGGGAAGATGAGATAGTTGTAAAAAAAAATGGAATTCGGAATTATTGTAGAGCGGTTGATTTTTTTATGATAAATTGTCTATGTTACATAGTTTAAAAAATAACTAGTCAGCTGCGCGCGGGAAGCAACGTAGTACTTCATGAGAAGTGGTAATAAAATAAAAAAAAGATTTATAACCGAGTGAATTTCTTTTACATGACTTAGGACTCATGTTGAAATATGAAAATAATAGTCAGCTGGGTGCCTCGTACGACAAAGACCGTCAGCTGGAGCAATAAAGTATCATTACAGTCATGCCTCCAAGCGGCGCGCGGTAGTTTAAGTGGTCCAACTGACGACCTTCGTCTCAATATGCATTCAGCTGATGAAAATTTTTCAATTTTAGTTTGTTAGAACTATTATATAGTTAAATTTTAATTACATATTCATTGATTTACCAAAGATACAGTAAGGTAAAGTCCACATATCATTAACGCTTAAAATTCAGTTTCTTTTTATTCAGTTATTCTTGAAATATTCGAAAATTCTTTATTCAACGATTTACCAAAAATATAGTTACGTAAAGTTCACATATAACTAACGCATATAACTAAGTTTGTTTTCATTCAGATATTGTTGAAATAATCGGAAAAAAAAATTACGTGAATGTTTCCCGCCTCTGTTTTACTGTTATCTGTACAGGGTGGCCAACTAAGAATGTGAGGTACTGTATCTGGGAAACTATCCATCGTAGAAACTTGCGGCAAAAAATGTAATTACTAAAACGGTCAAGAGAAAAACCTGGAAAATATTTTCAAGTTTCTAAAATGACCACTAGGGGGCGTAACTGCAATCTTGAATCTAAAAAAGTGATGTTTCTGTGAATTCCGATATATTAACCTAATAAAAAAATTCTACATATTTGAAGTTGAGGATAATGTAAAACTTTTTTGTTTAATGCTTTTTGCTGTATCTCTAAAAATAAAGTGGTGGGGGGTATTAAATTTTTTTTTAAATAACACCCTGTATCTGCGAAACGGCTAAGCCGATTTTAACGAACTTGGGTTAGTTCAAAGGAGCTATTCTTGGGCTACAAATGTTGTATTATTTAAAGTTTCGTTAGTTTCACATGTCGCCGCTAGAGGGCTATTTTCGATATTCCGACAGAAATGGTTAATTTTCTCAAAAAAATTAAATGCATTGATATGATTTTTTTCCCATGAAAATGTAGCTAAATAATGGCTAAACAAGCTCGCGAAAACCGCATCTCGATATCTTGTTCCTAACCCAAAATATAGGCAAAAAATTTATTACTTACGAAAATCCCTTAATTTTTTTTTACCATATTTATCTCGAATTTTCTCTTTTATAAAAGTTGTGGCCCTGAAAAGGACCGATTTAAAAAAAAAGGAAGGTTCTTAGTGCCCCCGCAAATGCTCGAAATGCTGACCATCACGCTCTATGCATTGCTGAAGCCTCTCATGGCTAGACAAAACTGCAGTTTCAATTTCGGCTCTCGGTATGGTTCGTATTGCAGTACGAATCCGGTTTTTCAAATCTTCTCTGGTCGTCGGTTGAGTCTGGAACACGATGTTCTTTAACCGCCCCCATAAATAAAAATCCAGACAAGTTAAGTCTGGTGATCGCGGAGGCCATGGAAACAGACTTCCTCTTCCAATCCACCGCTGTTGAAATACTGCATCGATATGCTCTCGCACATTAATAGCAAAATGTGCTGGGCAACCATCCAACTGCAAAATCAAGTTTTGCCTCGTTTCCAGAGGCACATCTTCTAACAACAATGGTAATTGATTGGCCAAAAATTCAAGAAAGACATTGCCATTTAGGGGTTGCCCGAAAAAATATGGCCCAATAATTTTGCCTTCCAGTACGCCACACCACACATTTAAACTCCAACGTCCTTGGTGCTGAACTTCACGCATCCAATGCGGATTTTCTGCAGACCAATAGTGCATATTGTGCAGATTGACTCTCCCATCACTATTAAAAGTGGCTTCATCGGTCCAAAGAATTTGAAATAAAAATTCTCTATTTTCGCGTATCATACCTAACATCCAATGGCAATGGTCCAACTTGCGATCAAAATCTTCCTCATTCAAAGCCTGATGTAGAACTATATGATATGGATGCATTCTAAAAGTAATTAAAAAAAAGTTTCAACAAATACCTATATTGTGATAGCCATTAGAACTTACCAATGGTCCTTCAAGATATTTTGAACCGTTGTTCGTGCTATGTTCAACTCAAGCGATAACGCTCTTGTGCTAACATGAGGATTTCCTTCAATATACCCCAGTACGTAGTTGATATTTTCTTGTGTTCTTCCAATTTTTTGCCGTTGAAACGCAGGCCGAAAACTACCATTGGCTCGTAAGCTCGCCACTAATCAGGGAAAAACTCTCACATCGCAAGGACGTCGATTTGGATAACGGGCCGCGTAAACTCTTTTAGTTACTGCGATATTTTGAAGTCATTCAAAATAAACCGCAGGCATATCAACAGCTTCATCATTCGTGAAACGCATTTTGTAAACACAAAATGAAGCGAAACTATTGACAACTATTGACAATTTGAGGAAGAATTATTTATATTTTCAATTGCTTTCTTTCTATGGCCTGCTTCTATTAATTGTCTACCCATGAGAGGCTTCAGCAATGCTTAGTGCGTGATGGTCAGCATTTCGAGCATTTGCGGGGGCACTAAGAACCTTCCTTTTTTAAATCGGTCCTTTTCAGGGCCACAACTTTTATAAAAGAGAAAATTCGTGATAAATATAAATTTTTTTGCCTATATTTTGGGTTAGGAACAAGATATCGAGATGCGATTTTCGCGAGCTTGTTTAGCCATTATTTAGCTACTTTTTCATGGGAAAAAAATCATATCAATGCATTTAATTTTTTTGAGAAAATTAACCATTTCTGTCGGAATGTCGAAAATAGCCCTCTAGCGGCGACATGTGAAACTAACGAAACTTTAAATAATACAACATTTGTAGCCCAAGAATGGCCTCTTTGAACTAACCCAAGTTTGTTAAAATCGGCTTAGCCGTTTCGTAGATACAGGGTGTTATTTAAAAAAAACTTTGTATACCCCCCACCACTTTATTTTTAGAGATACAGCAAAAAGCATTAAACAAAAAAGTTTTACATTATCCTCAACTTCAAATATGTGGAATTTTTTTATTAGGTTAATATAGCGGAATTCACAGAAACATCACTTTTTTAGATTCAAGATTGCAGTTACGCGCCCGAGTGGTCATTTTAGAAACTTGAAAATATTTTCCAGGTTTTTCTCTTGACTGTTTTAGTAATTACATTTTTTGCCGCAAGTCTCTACGATGGATAGTTTCCCAGATACAGTACCTCGCATTCTTAGTTGGCCACCCTGTACAAAAGAAATAAAAAAAAACTTGTGTGTGCTTAAGAACACACGATAGAAGTGAAAACTTCAACAAGCGGGGCAAGGCAGTAATAATTAATAATATGAAATAAATATTTCATAGTGATTGTATGTTTTAGTATTGACTTTACCCGAAGGAGCGTTACATAGCCGAGCGTGACGGCTCAATCTCATTCAAAACCCACACAAAAGTGCTGAACGCGCCTAAAGAAGATTTCACTTCAAAAATATTTATCAAAATCATGTTGATGGACATGTTTCCTGAAAAAAATAGAAAAATAAGTTTTCTCATACCTTCAAAGTCTTCATCAATACTATTTTTTTAGGAAAACATGTCCATCAACATGATTTTGATAAATATTTATTTTGGTTTCTTTTGTACAGATAACAGTGAAACAGAGGCAGGAGATATTCACGATGACATTGAAATAGATTATTCATCAGACGACAATCAGAGCAATGGTGAAGATAATTCTTAATACCATAAACTCATTGTATTTTTTTTTTTCGATTATTTCAACAATATCTAAATAAAAACAAACTTAATTTAATGTGTAAATTATTTGTGAACTTTACGTAACTATATTTTTGGTAAATCTTTTTAATTTTCGAATACCTATTTCAAGAATATCTGAATAAAAAAACTGAATTTTAAGCGTTAATGATATGTGGACTTTACCTAACTGTATCTTTGGTAAATCAATGAATATTTAATTGAAATTTAGCTATATAATAGTTCTAATAAACTAAAATTGGAAAATTCTAATTAGCTGAAAGCATATTGAGACGAAGGTCGTAAGACGGACAACTTAGACTACCGCGCACCCCTTGGATGTATGAGCGTAATGATAATTTATTGCTCCAGCTGACGGTCCTTGTCGTACGATGCACCCAGCTGACTATTATTTTCATATTTCTACATGACTCCTAAGGCATGTAAAAGAATTTCACTCGGTTATAAATAATTTTTTTTTTCAATGATATTACCACTTCTCATGACCAGCTGACGTACAACGTTACTTCCGGCACGCAGCTGACTATTTATTTTTTAAACTATGTAACATGGACAATTTATCATAATAAATTCAACCGGTCAAAAATAATTCCGAATTCCATTTTTTTTACAACTTGCCGCCGCAGCATCCAGCGCCGGTAGCATATTTGTATGTAGCAGACGCGTTAGCACCTTGCCATAAGTTTCTAAACAGTTTTTTTCTTGATTTTGGGTATGTCTTGGGTTAGCACCTGGTTAGTTTCCTTTTCTTGAGCCCCCGTAGCGAGCGAAGCGAGCGGAGGGCCATGCGAAAAGTGAAATATTATATTCCAGGTGCCCAAATCAGTCAGCTTTTGTAGCGCTACAAAACCTAACCGATTTCAGCACGCTCGCTACGGGGGCTCAAGAAAAGGAAACTAACCAGGTGCTAACCCAAACTAACCCAAGACATACCCAAAATCAAGAAAAAAACTGTTTAGAAACTTATGGCAAGCACTCTACGTCTGCTACATATGAATATGCGCGCCGGTAGCTCAGCTAACGGTCGGTTCAGTGGTTGTCTATATGGGAACATACTATATAAGTTAAATTCAAACGGTCTAAAATACATGCGAAAAATTGATGCTGGCTCCCGGACTATCACAATTGAAATTTATTTTATGTCCTTGGTATATTTTTTATTATATCTTATACCATATTCGATGTAAGTTACCACGAGATCTGGC
>MU192798.1:2444-27218 GCA_016904865.1 Pissodes strobi | reverse complement strand
TAAAAATCATATCCTGCCAGTCATTTGATGGAATCTGGCTTCGGCAGGAGCAAAGTTGTTGAGCGCGCACACTTTATATTCACCGTTTCTAGGCTTCCAAATTCCAAATCCAAAGGTTCTCAATGCGTTAGACATTATAGTATATTGTGTAACTAGTAGGAAAAGCAAAACATTCCTGGACGACTGTGGCAGGAGTATATAGGTCTACCAAAAAAGTGGCAGGAGGTCGTGTCATGTCTTGTTTAAATGTTATTAAAAAATTGATAAAGTTCCATCTTTTATTATTTTCAACAATTAAACTTTTTTTTTAACGTAATTAATATATCGCGGTCAATCAGTGTCCCGCTGGTACCCCTGCAGGAATCGATTTTAGGTTTTTATAGCTTCGAGATGATACAAAAAAAAATAAAACTAATCGTTATGAAATCTTACAAAATTTAGTGTCGCCAGCTCCCGTACTATATGAAATCAGCATGGACTTCCGATATAATTCTTGGATAACACTTTTTTATTAATGTATCTATAGCTTGCTAATAAAACAAGAAAAATAATTATTTGATGGAATATCTATCAAAAAAGGCAATTTTTCGGTAGGCAGGCTATTTTCCTTTATCTTTTCTTCTTAATTTCCAATCAGTTATAGTAGGCTATAACCGTTGTCAGCAAGTAAAAGAGGCCCAAGAGCTATCGTTATATCGCCTTCGATATATTATTTTTATGTTTTATTTCGGGCTTTTATAGCATCACGAAAGCTATTTGAACAATTTAATTTTTGAAACAATGAACTCTAAACTAAAATGCTACGCTCAATAAAAATTCCAACTGAGTGAGTAACATGCATGAAATACACCACTATTTAATTAAATCTATACATTTAAGCGAAACGCATTCACTGTAGCATTAACTCATTATTTCGTATATAAGCTTACCGCATTTTTTGGCTCTTTTATTCAATGCCTTATTTCAGTTTTCTAACTGAAGTGATTGGGTAAATAAGGTAACAGAAGAAACATCATTTAACTTACAATCAATATTCATATTTCAAAACGCTATATATAATTAATTGGTACTGGTGTTGTCATCACTGTGCGAACAGCCCATCCAGGGAACTGCTAGCTGCTAGGCTACAAGAGAGACTTGTTGCAAAAATTTAAAAGTTTAACCTGCAAACAATGGAGTTAATATAGAGACTTATACTAAACAGCACACGGCGGAAAACTATACGCCGAGGTGACGTCGTGCTTTGAAATGAGGGGAAAACCGAGAAATTATGAAAGGAGAAAGAACGCAGCGGAGCCGAAATAACAGCAGGCTTGTAAATCTGCAGTCATTTTGAAATGTAATCAATGTTTAAAGGAAACTTCAAGAAAAGAAAAGGGTGAATAGACATATTTGAGCGAATATTGTCAAGAAATCCATAATACGTAATATATTATTGTATATACAAGATCAAAGAAAAATCTAATCAGAGATGATGGATGGAAGACTAAAAACTTGGTCAATGGCATTTTCTAAGGTAATTGGTTATAGGAATATACTGGGCAAACCAATACACTTATCAAGCGTAACTAGCAGTCACATCTAAACAGAATCATGCGTTTCCTATTCGGCTAAACTTTATAGGATTCTTAACTGCCAGTGATCCTTGGTTGAGGGTCACGGATCGTCGTTGAAAGTCCCCCGATAAGTAGCTGATCTGCTTTTGCATTTTTAAACTATTTATTGCATTACTCAAATTTAAGTATCAGAATAAATTTGTTCATAGCATTCTAATTTTGTATTCTTAGCGACAAAATAATTTCTATCCTTTTCTGATCACCATGTATTAATAATTTTTAAAACATCATAGATACTAAAGTAGATCCCCTCCAGGTCATTTAGAATCTTTATATTCAATGGTTTTTTTTGTATGGCAGTGGCACACACACTAAAGGGAGATCCTATGGCGCTCGACGAGCAATTTGTGTGCGAAGATGTTGATTGACACGGTTCTTGAATAGTTGTAGGTTGTAATTAGTTTAAAACAGATGTCCTGGGAGTGAGTTCCACTGTGAAGCAGTGCGCCAGACAAAGGAGTTCTAGTAAAGCGATGTGCTAGGTGTTTCTAGTTGTAGGACGAATTGGTGCGCTCTTGCCGGCTGTCGTGACTGTCTGACAGAAGTTGCCAGGGGCGGAATGAGGCGGGCCAAATCCTGGGAATATCTGCCGTGAAAGTATCTGTAAATCAGAGATATCTCGTCCACATGTCTGCGGTGTTCCAGACTATCCAGATTCCGGGTCAACTCCTGGTCGCCAACGAGACGCACAACTCTCTTCTGAATATAATCCAGCAGCTTTAGGGTATGCTTTGGTGCGGCACCCCAGATATGTGAGCAATATTCTAAGCACGGTCTTATTTGCGCTTTGTAGAGCAAGAACAACTGCTGCGGTGTATAGAGTTTTTTGTTGCAAAATAGCGCACTAAGCTTCTGGGAGGTTGATTTTGCGATGTTAGCAACATGGTCATGCCAGGACATATTGCTGTTGACCGAGACACCCAACAGTCCGATTGACGAGGACGAAGGAATGGTCGAACCTGTCATAATGATGTCAGGGCCCGCTGTATTGGCCCTCTTGGTAAACGTTGATGCTTGGGCCTTTGCTGCATTGAATTGTAACAAATTTCGGTCACCCCAAGTTTGAACTTTCTTCAGGTCTTGATTAATTGCTGTTATCCGCTCCTATCTGCGGTGTCTCAGTCGCTGGTAGGGGTTTTTCTGATCAAAAGTGGGAGACAAGGGTACTGTCATCTTCAAAACTGTAAACAGGATTGTTCGTTTCGATCAGAAGGTCATTAATATAGATGAGAAACAGAGTTGGTGAAAGTATTGCGCCCTGAGGCACGCCCGCATTGATGGTGAATGTGTCTGAGATGTGTCCATCAGCTGCAACGTGCAGAGATTGGTTCTTAATGAAACTGACAAGCCAATTGCAGAGAGAGGCTGGTAGGCCGAAGGACTGCAGTTTGTTGAACAGACCGTCATGCCAATCTCTGTCGAATGCCTTTGAAATAACCAACGCAATTGCTCGAGATTATCCGTAGTTCTCAATTTCCCTACTCCATATATGAGTGGCATAGGCCAATATATCTCCTGTCGATCTCTCTTTGCTAAAGCCGTATTGATTATTGCTGATAATTCTATTGTTCTCGAGGTACTTGAGTAGTTGCTGATTGACTATACGTTCCATGACTTTGGAGATTATTAGAAGGAAGGCAAATAGTTTGAGGGCGTGGTTTTCTTGCCTTTTTTTGGAACATGTTGCACCCGAGCGA
Organism: Pissodes strobi; assembly: GCA_016904865.1. NCBI lineage: Eukaryota > Metazoa > Arthropoda > Insecta > Coleoptera > Curculionidae > Pissodes > Pissodes strobi. Next base: position 23,905 of record MU192798.1, on the reverse strand, counting down.
CTTTCCAGGAGGATGAGTAAATCCCTTTTCCGTAAGAGCCTAAAAAAAATGGGGGTTACTTCGTTGGCGTAGTTCTTTAGCACGATGGCAGGTATTCCGTCCGGTCCTGATGCCTTTTACGTATCTAGTTCTTTAAGGATTTTGCGAATATCACGGTGATGAAAGTTCACTTCTGCCATGGTAGTGTTGATGTTCGATATGGTGGGGAGAGTCTTGCCTTAGGAGACGTCTAAGGTAGAGTGCGATGAAAATATTTTGGCGAGCACGTTTGTTTTTTCCTTGGCTGCAATCGCCGTGTTGCCACGTTCACCGGTCAAAGGTGGGAGAGACGTTTTTGTAAAGTTGTTACTTACTGCCTTTGCTACCGACCAGAAATTTCTTGAACCACTGGGGCATTGCAAAAGTTTATTCCTGATCCTTTGATTCTGTTTGTCCTTAGTTTCGTCGATCACACGTTTGTATTCGTTTCTCGCTTCGACAAAATAATTGCGATTTTCAGCGGTCTGATTGTGCTGCCAGTACTTGTAGGCTTGCTGTTACCTACCTACAGCCTTTTCGCATCTTCTGTCGAACCAGGACTTGCCTTTTGATGGTAAATTGATGGCATGTATGGGATGTATGCTTCCATTCCTGAAGAGATTACTTGCGTGATCTCTTCGTAGCAGACTGACGGGTCGTCAGTGCTAAAGCAGACGTCGAGCCAAGGAAAATCTAGGTAGAACTCCCTTTAGATCGTCCCAGTTTGCTAAATTGTAATGCCAGATTTTGAGAGGCAATAGTGGATCCTTCTGTGTGAGTGACAATTTACAGACCGTTGTAATAAATTTGTCGGCTGAAGTACCTAATGGCGGACCAACTGTAATTGTATACTAGTCAGGATTGGAGGTTAGAAAAAGATCCAGGAGGGCGGCGAATTCGCCCCTCTCTGAGATTCGAGTTGGTTCCTCTTCAAGTTGAGTAAGCTCGCAGCTGATGGCAAATGCTTCAGCTTCTCTACCTTCATTGTCGGTCTTGCTGTGATGTTTGAGCCAGTTGGTGTTGTGGGTATTGAAGTCTCCCAGAACGATTATTTCTGAACTGGGGTGATCGACCTGTAGTGAGCCAAAAGTGGTAGCTAGTGTTGAAAAAAAGCTTTGGTAGGCTCTATCGCTCGGAGGGCGATAGAGGCAACATATAAACTTGGTTACTCCCTTGGCGGTGAACTTGAGCCACATGATGTCAAGGTTGTTCGGTTCGAGTGTTTCCTCGCGGTGACATGAAAGATCGCTTCGGACAAAAAGGCATATTCCGAACTTATGTCTAAATCGGGTATGTAAGTCATAACCAGGGTAGTTGTACAATTAATGGCTGATGATAACAGATTTCATGTGGTGGTGGAAGCCGCTGGAAACTCTACCCCTTCATTCTCAAAAGTAACGGTCATTGGTAAATGTTTGCTTGTTGAAGAGACAGTTGTTCTTTGACAGGATAATATTTAGTTCGACTTGTTTTTTTTTTTTAATTCCGTGGATTCTTCTAAATATCCTTTTGCAACCGACGTTGATTTCCATCCCCCCAACCTTTCAATATTAGTGATTCCTTCCCCACTATTGGCCAATATCGTTGCCGTAGACCGCCGGAAACTATGACCAGTATATAGTTCAGGATTTGGAAGTTTCAGGTATGCTGCTATTTCAGAAGGAAATTTACCGAAGGTGTTTGTTTAGACGCATTGTATGGTACAAACTTCTTTTTTATAATTTACGAAGAATCTTTTATGAGTGGTCCAAGCTTTTCGTAGATTTGCATATTTTCTATAGAGAACCACATATTTGCCATCGTTTACGTCTTTTGATATTACAAATTTTCTGCTGGTATGATTTTTGGAATCTGATATCCTCACCAATAACAAATCCTCCTTGTCCACAATAACGTCTGTTGTAATTTTCGCGAGCTCTTCTCGAAGGCATGCTCCAGCTAATCCAGATATTGCAGCGACTTTCATCCTTAAATATATGTCGTCAGGAACTTCAGACAAAAATTTTGATATTTCGTCTTTGGTGAAGGTTTTTGCTTTTTTTTTTGGCGTAAATCCTACGTTCTTTTTTTCTTTAGATATGCTGTTAATTTGAAATAATTGCCTATATTCACATTTTTTTTTTAATTTTTACCACGCTTTTGAGCATAGAAAAACGTGACCACAAAGTATTCGGTTTGCAAGTTTTGGATAGACTAATAAAATAAACTAAAAACACTTCTTCTTTTAAGCTATATAATTTTTTTTTTCTTGACACCAACTCGTGAAAATTTTGTATTCTTTTTTGTACCTGTTTGCTGATTTTTCCGGTAGCAGATCAAGATTCTTGACGGTGTCGAGAATAGATAGGGGTAGTTCTTCGTCAGATAATGCCATTTTAATCACTGAGTTATAAAAAAAATTCGTGAGTAAGGTCGCGTTGAAATATTGAAGTCTATGTTGCTATGTGTTTAAAATGATAACACCTTTATTAATGTGAACCTATCATTGTCGCATAACAGGTATTTAAAAGCCTAACTATAATATAAGTCCAGTGCGGAAAAGTAAATTTTCCGCACTAGTGCGGACAAGTAAAGCTTTCCAAACTAAAGGGCGTCCGAAAAAATGCACTTTTTCGCACGCTTGTAAAAAAAAAAGAAAACGCTTAGATTTAGGTATAGGATATTATATAGGAAATATGTTTAGAATACTGCGTAGAATCGAAATAATGAAATATTCTGTATGGTGTCCTATTTAAAATAAGCACCTTAACGTCTGTTTCCGGTGTAACTGAAAGTGCCACCATTTTGAAGGTATTTTATCTGAATTGCCCCCATCAACACTGATATTCTGCCAAAGTTTCAAAATTTTCCAAACATAACTTTTCGAAAAATCGACCGACACAGTTTGTTGTGGGACACCCTGTATATTTAAAAGTATAAATTTCATCCAGTTAACAATAAGTTTCCTACACACTTCTAGCAAACTTACCAGCAGATGCGAATGGCAGCCAGTAATATAGTGGAGCGCTAGGTTCATGGATTCTTCGGTACACTTTAATAGGTATTAGGCGCCACCTAGTTAACTGAGACTCAACTAGGAAAAATCTACACTATTACTAAATCCTGAAAAGTAATTTTTGGAGAAGCATTTCAATAAGACATAATATTTCTCCAAAATAAATACTTTATTCTTTCCCTACTATGAATCCCTTGATATTAAAAACAATTATACAGTACAATTTACATCACATGTACAAACAATAAAGCAGTACAAAAAAGCGCTTACATAATATTGACCAACTGTTAGGCAAATATCCTGAATATCAATTATTATTTTACTAAAATGATGAGTTGGTAAATAACGTACAGGGTTTAAAATTCATGAATTTTATTCTGCCGCAAGGACATAAAATAAGACATGTGTAACTAATCACTCAGTCTGTAGAAAATCTAAATTTGCCAAGACAGCCTTACAGAGAGGTAAATTGTATTACTTACAAATCATGAAGTAGGTATCTCTAATGTTAAATTATTCCCAAATCAATACCAGTATTAGTATATTTACGGTCCATGCATCACCAAAGCACTTCAAGTCATAACCTGAATCTGACCTTTCCAGACATTGGTACACAACGTCCAGCCGATGATAAGCAACACGGGTATAACACGCAAGTGGTGGTTCTAACCGAAAACACGCAAAAATAGATATAGCAATTAAAGGAAAGCGATATGCGTGTGCTGAAGCGGTACCCGTGGAGAGAACCCTAAAAACAATTGCTTGTCTTAGCGAAAAATAAATATCTAACATTGAAAATATTTCCCTTTGAAAATTTTGTGAATTACCACGTGGAGGTGGGTTTCTCATTGCATAACAAAAACCTTTGTAGGCAGCCTCCATAACCCTGGCACTGGTTAGAGTCAAAATATATTAACGCAACAGAAATACCATAAAATAATTACCCCAAGTATTTCAACCAGTCCATGAGGCCTCTAAAACAAAAAGGCTCCACAAAGGATGCGGGCCTCTTGACCCGTCATGCTAGATCTCCGGCGTAAAAAAGGAAAGCCCGGATCTCTCACGAAACACATTTCATAAATAACGTACCCAAGTGCATGATGGAGCTCCTAATGTCATAGCTCGATTAATCGAACTTCCGCTCTAAACCATATTCGCCAAGCAGCAACTAAATATGCCTTAAAAATCTGCAGGGAACCTTTACCTGGGAACGTCAGTTCGATTGAACCTATTAAACTGTCAAAATCATATGTGCCTGACACTTAATAAATGAAAACACGAAATCTCCTCGAAAGGCAAAGAAATCAAAAAGAAATAATATACCGAAACACAATTAGATAAATGAATTACAATATACATTAGATGACTCTTATGATCTCCAAATTGTTTGAGGTAGGTATTGCAACAAATTGGCTTAAAATAATAAACAAACTCAATGTTACATTTGTATCAAACCAACTGTTAAGTTTTTATTAACTTTTAGATCAAAGAAAAGCTTTCGAGCTTTTTCCTGAGTATTAAAAGAGAGCTCAAATATTAAAATCTATGAAGACAATAGCTAGCAAATTCATCTGCAGAACTAGAGCTTTTGAAAGATGTTTCCGAAACCTAGTCGAGCACCTACTATTCAGAAAGGGGCAAAAATCAGACCTGATGTTATTATCATATCATAAGTAGCTAGTATATCATACATAAAATATAGAAAGTATATTCAATAATTTCCAAGGTAAAGTAATGTACTTTAGACACGGTACATAATGTTGGAATAATCCAATCTAAATTATGTTTGCTAATAAAAGTAAATTTAAAATAAACAAAGCTGTAGCATTTGTTTATGCCAAAATTTGAAAATGCTACAAAGTTAATGTATACATGTTAATAATCTAGCGATAAAAACCGTCGTACCAGTCACATAATAAGCAAACCTCTTAACTGCAAAGAGCGTTATTTTCGGTCTATTTTTAGGCCACTGGGGTGCGTATTGTTCGTTCTTTTCTGACACAATACAACGTTTCGTACTTTAGATGGTCATATATTATAGACCTGTGATAGTTAAAGTTAGCAGAGTAAAGCCACAGCTTATTCAATAACCAGCTACTCATCTTGCGGCGGCATTCTTTGATTTGGGAAAATTAAGTGAAAATTTTACAAGAGGGCCATGACTTAATATTGTTTTAAACGTCTGGGCATCTGACTAATACTTTTGACAATTAGTTTAATTTGAAATATGACTTTTTATCCGTTTAAACACGATTTTTAACGCAAAATTGTATAAAAATCCGAAATTTCCGGTCTTTTTAGGGCGATAGCCGTAGCTTCGGACGAATTTGTCGTGGATTTTGAAGCGAATATTCATTTTAAATTCAGTTCGCTTCGTGTCATTACATTGTGTGAAAAATCACGAGACCGTGGAACTGAACCGCTCAGGGCACTGCCAGGTAGGCGCAGTGCCCGACACTCCAACTTTCCGATTTCGGTAGAGATGAGTAGCTGGTAGTATATAAGCTGTGGTAAAGCACCCTTTAGACAGTCAATATTATTGATCAATATGCATTGCTCATTATATTGAAGGTCTCATCAATACGCTTTAATGCAGCTTCAATATGAATACGATAAATAACATCGAAGTTTTTATTTTGACTGTTGGTTGTGCCTGGAAAGTTCGCGAGCTGTTGTACAAGCTTTTATTTTTATTACCTATTTGCAGTTGATGGACACTTGTCAGACACAATCATCAGTAAGGCGGGCAAACCTCAGGGCGCAATACTTTCACCAACTCTGTTCCTCATCTATATTAATGACCTGCTGACCGAAACGAATAATCCTGTTTACAGTTTTGCAGATGACAGTACCCTTGTCTCCCAATTAAGATCAGATAAACCTTTACCAGCGACTGAGACTTATCACAGCAGCAATTAATCAAGACCTGGAGAAAGTTCAAACTTGAGGCGACAGAAATTTGGTACAGGTCAATGCAGTAAAGACCCAAGCAGCCACATTTACCAAGAGGGCCGTTAGTCGGACTGCTGGGTGTCCCGGTCAACAGCAATTTGTCCTGGCATGACCACGTCGCCAACATCGCAAAATCATACTCGCAGAAGCTTGGTGCGCTATTTTGCAACAAAAAATTGTATACACCGCAGCAGCTGCTCTTGCTCTACAAAGCTCAAATAAGACCGTGCTCAGAATATTGATACACAGGTGCCGCACCTAAGCACAACTTCAGAAGAGAGCTGTGCGTCTCGTTGGCGACCCGGAGTTGACCCGGGATCTGGATAGTCTGGAACACCGCAGATATGTGACCGAAATATCCCTGTTTTACAGATATTTTCACGACAGAGATTCCCAGCAACGCCTATCAGACAGTCCCGAGAGACGGCAAGAGCGCACCCGTTGGTTGATCAACAGGAAAAACCCAGAACGTCGCTTTACAATGACTCCTTTGTCTGGCGCACTGCATTACTGAGGAACTCACTCTCAGGACAGCTGTTTTCCCCTAATTATACCCTCAAATATTCAAGAACCATGCCAATCAACTTCTTCGCGCACACACCGCTCATCGAGTGCCATAGGATCTCTCTCCCTTTAGGATGTGTGCCACTGTCATAAAAGAAAAGTTAACCGCTCTAACCTTTAACTTGTTAAACATGCAACTCCAACCTGTTGGTCAGTTCCAGTTGACCTGTTAATCGAACAAATTTGAAAACAGTGCAAAATAGTCACAAAGTTTAATCTGTTTAATCCATTAAGTATCTAAAGGGAACCAACGAAAAACTGGTATTCAAGTTAAATTAGTCTACCATTAAATCAGTCGAGACGCTAAAATAATACCTAAATCAAGCAGTCAGACGCAACAAGATTCTTAAAAACTTTGTTATACACAGTGATCAAGATCCATAAACACTGAAAATATAGTTCAAGTGAAAGACATGCGTATTATAAGTATCGAGTAAAGTAAAAATTCATTGAATTTGCTTGCGGATAGAAATGTTATTGTTTTTACTGAAATGCATTCTTTATCATCGCTTCTCACCAGCATATACAGATCCTACATAAGCTACATAACCCCTCGGAAGCCAGCAGAAACCTAGCATGACCAGGCTAAATCCAAATTATAATTGCTGAGGACATCACGCGGATGACAAAATTGGTCCCAAACTACAACATATGGCTGTTAGCAGTTCCCTGAAAAAGGCGAATTTAATTCTGAATACATTTATCCAAAAATGTTCGTGAGTTGCATAAAGATTGTCTCGACATATTATACATTTAAAGTACTAAATTTGATTATTCCTTTTTTCTTTGTCGTCTGTTCTTTTTATTCAAAACCATCCTTTGAGGCGTATAGAAATTAAATGAACATCTTTTTTTGAATACGTCTTAGGATATACAAGGACAAGTCATAAGAAGCGTCGGAAGCAGCTTTACAGAAATATTTCAGCTTATTAATATAATAATCGATCTATTTAATATCTTGTTATATCCACTTTTTTATATATTGAACAGAAGTATTAGTCGTTTCAAAAGAAAAATTAATTTGTAGCCTATTTTGGAAGATGCTATTTGCGAACTAGGGTTATAGTATTTTTGAGACTTGCAACACGTTTTTCTTCTGGAAGTTAAAAGTAAAGATTTTTTTTTCAATTAAAAGGAAACCTAGCCCCGGAGAGTCGCGTTACAAATGCCCGGCCCTGGTAGTGGGGTCGTTAGAGTTCTGTCCAACTAAACTGAAAAAGTTCCGCTGGTGTTGTACAGGGTGGCTAGGCTGGCTTATTAAATCAAAAATTACTCAAGATTAACTTAACAAGAAAACGCAATCTAAAATTTAAGGAACAATATATTTGCTACTAACTTCTTTCTTTTTTGAAAACACAGCAACAATTTACAGTAAAATTTGCCTATTCTAAAGACCAAGGAATGTCGGAGGACTATTAAAGAAATTGATAAATAGAGTACAATATGGAGATTGTACGGAGACCAATTCTGTTGTTAACGGTACTGTATGCCTTACAACTAATGCCCGGTTTCTGAAGTACCAGATATCGAGTGTATAAAGTTATGAAGCCAATCATTACTATGGTTACAATAAAATTGTATTAACAATCGTTGTCATAAGAAATATTTGAAGAATAAAGGTATCCATACTTTTAGAAACTGGGCCTTAATGCACTAAATACTACAAACCGAAGTGATCACTTTGATGTTAACTAAGCTAATTACATCTAGGTATGCGTGCGCTAATAACTGCACCGATTTTAAATGTAGCGATAATAATGTGTAGCAATGAACGGCCACAATAATTAAATCAAATGACTCGATAAATTAATAAAAAGAATAAAATTAGAATAAATGTATTGAAAGCGCATATTATAAAGAGAGAAAATTCAGAGCGGTTATATTACTCGATAAATAAATGAAAATAATAAAATTATTGAAACTGTTTTAAATCCGGTCAATGCTTGACTTATATTAAAAAGAGAGAAAATTCAGAGCAATTAGATTAACTGGTCCGATAAACCAGTGAATAAATGAAAATAAAATTAATGAGCTATTTTAGAGCTTGGCGGTCAATGTTTGAGTTATATTAAAAGAAGGAAAATTAAAAGCGATTATATTAAACAGATAAACAAACGAATTAATGAAAGATAAAGCTTCTGTACGATACCCAAATCCGGTCGTCGAACACTGGTGGAGGCGCCGGGCACCTCTAGATACCTCAGGTGCTGCCACTCGATGGCTCCGGGGAAAACTAGCCGAGGACTCGATAGCTCGGTGTCAAGATTGGCTGATAAAGCTGTAAAGCTGACAAAGCCCCCTTACTTTAATACGAAACCCTAGCCTTCCTTGCATAAATATATCTTCTTTATAAAACAAATTCCCCCAGAAAAAAACATGGACTTGCAATGACCATCAGCAAATAAAAGAGATACTAAGGTACAGACAACTTGAATAAAAAAAAGATAGGTATGAGTCACCCCTAAAAGAAAATATAAACTTTCCCATATGATCAAAATTAAAGTTACATTAAAATAAAAATTCGGATTTGATAAAATGGAGTAGATAAGATAACATATGGGACGCAATGCAAATGGCGGACTATGCACAAAAAAGGTTGACACAGATAAAGCAATTAAATCATTAATTTAGGCAAAAAAACTGTCGCAATAATTAGCTTGATCGTGTGTGAGGGTTATAGGAAATTCGACGGTCTCGGTCTTATACGACGAACGTGGAAAGCCGCTAGAAATAAGGAAAAAACCCATTAGCTTCATGGCGTCGTCCGCATGCTTCACAAGCAATAGGGGAAAAATACTTCCAGAGAAAATGCTTACCTAGTACAGTATGTAGATCCCGAAAATCGGTCTTGTCAAAACACCAAGAGATACCACAATATATCCCCAAAGAAAAAGGTCGTATTAAATCACAATACTAAATGTGGAGTATCTGACTGCACTCAAACAGAAAGCTTCTCTTCTCGCCGAACTGTCTAACTAGAAGAATTCTCGATTCGTTTTCGTCAATTTGCCTTTCTTCTTCTACGAGATCAAACGCTACGTCAAATCTGCAAGTAGTGATGGGCTGAATCATGCCGAGTGGTTTGATGCAAGGAATAATTCTAAGATAACAAACGACTTAGTTCTCGTTTATTATGAGGGTAACACGGCGGAAGCCACAATTAAGGCATTAAAATCAAGTGATTCAAGAAATACCAGAGAATATTCCCTAACAAAACGACAAACTTTTAAAAATTTAAATCGACAGCTGACATTTATAAGAAATAGTACATTCCTATTACTCGGGACTAACTACCGAATGTTACAAAAAAGCAGCAGCCGGGTGAAAAGATAAAAACAGAGGTCCCAAAACGATCTAACGATCTCAGAAATGATCGGCCGGCAATTGGAGTTCATCAATCAAGGGGTTCTCAAAAAGTTATGAAATATTCAAACCGACAATAAAATATGAATCGACGAGTTTAATGCAGTGTATTTGCAAGTTTTATTAACAGAATTCTTAAAAATATAAATCGGTTCGCTGGCCGTTCTACAGTAATGTAATATAAATCAAGCCAAGCTACCCTAATAACAATGTGCTTCGCTTATCAACTAAAATAAACATAGCCACAACGTGTTATAAATGCTAATACAAATATATCGTTAAACCATACTTAGAATAGAGTTAATTTACATTAAGAAAGGCAGCAATTTCAAGCGAATTGTTAGCAAAGCGAATCAATAAATTTAGAATTAATAAACCGAATGCAAAATACAGCATCTTTTTTCCTAAATGCGGCATATAAATGAAATTTTTTAGATATTTGACACTGGCAAAATCGGACTGTTACAATGGGCTTCTGGTTTTTCGTATTAGGTGAATATGCTTGATTTTGATCAGCGCGTTCCTGACTTCCTGGGGCAGGATGTTTCCATCTAGCACTCTGAGTACAAACCCATGGGTTTTAGTGTTCTTTTCTGCATAAGGATGGTATTCTATGCCCTCTTTATCGTACACTCTCTTCAGCGTTTGCCAATCTTTAAAGTGGGCACACCAAAATACGACGGAATTCCATGTATACTTCAGCTTGTATTCGGTTATGTTCAAAGTTTTCAGATTGGCAATGAATTTTATGTGACTTTTTAAGCCACCCTTCATGACTATAGGAGGCAGAGATGACGGCTTTTCACGCAGTGTTGTTCGAGGTTTTTTGATCACCCTTCTTTTCGTTATTACGTTTTCTTGAGTAAGCTCTGAGATATCTTTTGAATCAGTTTCTGTGTCGCTTAATGGTTGATATCTGTTACTTGTACTAATCGGTGCTTCCCCTCCGATGTCTAGGTATACTTTGGGTATGTTCCGCTTAAATTGCAGCATTTTATACAGCACCTTGAATTCCGGGCGTTTTCAACTTCGGTGGGCGGGGCCTCGATCATCACCCGATCGGCTGATGCAACCTCACCTGATTTTGCATCTAACTGTACAGTACTTTTAAGGGTCACCTCAATGGCTTGCGTGGCTACATTCACGGAATTTCCTTGCATTTTCATTCAAGCCTCAAGGGCGAGACGCTCGAATTCTCTCCTAGATGATGTACGTTCACGGGGATCCGTCCTCGAAAACTTAAAAATTATAAAATTACTGAGCTTCTGAGAATATTTAGTAAAATAAATAAAAGCAAGCTCCTGTAAAGTACATGGTAAATACCAAGAAACACGATTTTAGCGGTTGAAAACGCGCAGAGCTTAATTCTAACGGAGAATTTCGGACACGTGCTGCACTTCGTGACAACTGAATCGCAACTGATTTGGTGTTTATATTTCAGTGGTATATAATTGTATCCTTTTCAAAATTTTTCTTTGTATTATATTTTATTATACCTAGGCTTCTCAAAAATGTGTATTATTTTAGGTCGTAAATTTTACGATGATAACTATTAACGAGAAGGAAAACTGACGTAAATATTCTAGGGTTAATTATCATGGACAATGCAAGCTACCATTCTGGTCTATCAGAATAAATCCCAAGAATATTTTCGACCGAGCAGAGGGGAATAAGGTTGTTAAAAAAAAAAGAATATTAATTTTCAGAAAAAGGCATGAAATACAAAATACTGAGCATTGCATGTAACAACTGCCCCAAGTGATGAAAAATACTTCCTTGATGTACATGTTAAACCCTTAAGATATAACATTTTTCGATTGCCATCATACCACCGCCACTTTAATGCAATTGAAATTGTGCCGTCCGAATGTAAACGAAAAATACCAATTATCAGAACTTTTGGCTACGTGAGAGAGAATAATAAACGAAATTCTGCATCGGTCAATAGGGTAAAATATGTTAATCATACTAAAAAGCTAATTCAGGAGGCTTGGGAGGCAATGCAATTATGTGATATCGCTGACATTCCGCCACTTGTAATTCCTACGGAGAACGACGACGAAGTCAATAACTTTGACTTCATTTCTGACTCTGACAATTCCGATAAGACTGACCGATAGCTTTTTTTTTGGCTATATTTGTTATTTAAGTATTTCAACCCTATCGTTAGAATTACATTATCTTGGCAATGCAATGTTGTGATTTTCTTTGGAATTCTATTTTTTATATTGTTTGGAATAAAATTTTTATATTTATATGTTCAAAGTCAAAGTCAAAGTCAAGAAGTAGCTTTATTTGAATCTAGCAAAAATTTGTTGTGTACAAAGCCTTAAATCTTACATTCTAAAGTATATCAATAAACAAAGCACATTCAATTCTCTCACACACATAAGAAAAACAATAAAATAAAACTACTTAATTTAAATTAATACAGTATACAAAACATATTGAGCAAAATAGTACAAGGGTCCGGACAAAAAAAGAAGAAGTAAAAGTACCCATACTCAATTTTAGGATTACATAATTGAAAGAGTCATCAAAATATTCTTGTAATGAATAATATGCCTTAGTTAACATTAGTTTCCTAACTGCTTTTCTGATTTTTTTTTGTACAATTGTGTTTTCTTAATGATAAGGGGAGATGATTAAATAGTCTCTTGCCACTATATACCATAGACTTTTTTACTTTATCTGATCTTGGTATTGGCAAAGGTAGTATAAAAGTCTGGCGTGTATTATAGGCCTGAGAAGAATACAGTTCCCCTCTGAACTTTTTGTGCATAGAGTCTCTAAAATGAAAATACAATGTAAGGTTAGAATAGAGTGCTTTAGGAACAGAGGCTTACAAGACTGACGCATTTTAGCACAACACATTGAACGCAGTGCCCTTTTCTGTAATAAGAATACCGAGTGGAATAAGTATTCTGAACAGCACCCCCAGAATGGAAAACCATAACGAATATGTGATTCTCTTAGGGAAAAATATGTCATACGTGACACTGCCAATCCCAGGTCGAATGATATCTTACGAAGAGCATAGCAGCCAGATGAAAGTCTCTTGTTTAACTCAATTATGTGGTTTTCAAATTTGAGAGAGTCATCTATGTACAGACCCAAGAACTTCGCAGTGCATGAATGAAATAGTATTTTGTCATTCAATGTTATGTCACCCAAGTCACATTTAAAATTTAGACTGTTGGTTTTGGAGATATTAAATACAAGATTATTGGAATTACACCATTCTTCCATATACTGCATATCATGAACAATTGCACATTTTAACCTTTGAGAATCTTTGTTATGCCAAAGTATAGTTGTATCATCCGCAAAAACTGTGAACTTTCCACTAATATTTAAGAGAGGTAGATCATTAACATAAATTAAGAACAGCAGTGGGCCTAAAACTGAGCCCTGTGGGACGCCAGAAGAAATAGGTAATTCAGATGAACTTGAATTATTAAATAAAACTCTCTGCTTACGATCTGAGAGGTAAGAGTTATACCACTGCAGAGCAACTCCCCGAAAGCCATAAATTTCCAACTTATGTAACAAGTTAGGATGGTGCACGCAGTCGCAAGCCTTCGACAAATCACAGAATGCTGCAGCTGCATTGTCTCCTGTATTCAGCCTGAGATACAACTCTCGAAGAAAGTTAAATATAGCATCATCTGTGTTTCTAGAATTTAGGAAGCCAAATTGGTGTGAATTAAGCAATTTATGTTTGTTCAGAAATGATACGACCCTCACCTTGACCAGCCTCTCCACAATCTTTGCCAGCACAGATAGTAATGCTATGGGACGAAAGTTACAAGGTTCATTTCTATCGCCTTTCTTGTGAATTGGAACAATATTGGCCTTTTTAAGACATGGAGAAAATAGGCCAGTCAAAAAAGACTTATTTATCACATGAGCCAAACAATCTAAAGCTTGGACAGGCAGAGTCTGAATGACATTTAAAGGCATTTTGTCCCATCCAGAAGAAGACTTGTTTTTTAGCTCTCTAAATATGGATTTCAATTCTCTGGCATCACTAGGCGAAAAGAAAAAAGTTTCTGGTACCGAGACATGAGTCAGAAAATGCTCTGGTAGAACACTTTTAGGAAGGTTTTTTGAAATGTTACAAGCCATGGTACAGTAGTATGTATTCAGATGGTCAGCCTTTAAGTCACTGGGTGTTATAATGTGGTTGCCTGCAGAGTATTGACAATTCTCCATGTTTCTCTAAATTTATTAGAGGCATTTTAGATTTTGTTTGAGTAGTAAATAGACTTGGCCTTTTTTAGAGTAGATCTGTAAATTTTTCTGTAATTATTGTAGTAATTTATAAAATAAGTATCATGCAATGAAAATTTTCTTGTATAATGTAGATCTCATATTTTTTGCGGAAACTTTTATGCCCTTTGTGTACCAGGATCTCTTTTATCTCTCTTTATAAGAACTGAAGGAAAAGCCTTATTAAAAATATTTACAAGCACTCCATTGGATCAGTACAGTCCAAGATTGTGGTCCAGTCATATTTATTGCATAGTGTTTCAAATCTCACATATTTTTTGCGGCAAAACAATCTACCATACCTACATTTATCCCCTTTAGACAAATTACAATTATTTAAGGGAACAGAAGCAATGACTGCCTCATGGTCTGAATGACCTGCACTAACAACTTTACAATCTATAACTGAGTTTAGGTTAGAACAAAAGTAGTCAAGTCCAGAAGAAGATACAGCGGTGATCCTGGTTGGACTATTGACATGCAATCTAATATTAAAAGAGCTAAACAAATTTAGTAATAACTTTAAATCATTTCCGGAAGGACCATGGAAATCGACATTAAAGTCACCTGATAGTATTACTGTAGCATTTATTGAGATGCTGGACAAGATTACTTCTAGTTTATATAAAAATATTTGAAAGCTTGTAGCTGGAGATCTATAAAAACCTATAATATACATATTAATTTTCCTAGAAGATATCATAGAAAATTCAAAATATTTTTCTTCCAGCAAGTGATCAAACCTATCTATATTTATGTAATCTATTTTTTTAAAAGTCTGTTCCTTAACCATAATCAAAGTGCCACCATGCACGGAATTTGACCTGTTATATCACATAATTTTCAAGACAGAACAGTTCATTACATTTAAGCCAATGTTCAGTTAATATTAAAATATCAGGAAAGTCGACACTATTAAGAAACAAATACAGTCTTTCTTCTTCTTATTTCTGACTGATTGATTATTAAAAATAAAGAAGGTCATACTAGTGATTGTGTCCTTATTGGTTCTAAAATTTTTTATAGTTCTTTTTTTATTATGATTTGAAATACTTATATGGGTCTGACTTAAGTAATTCGACTTGGAGACATTGGAGGTCGAAAAGGTCTAGTATGATGATCAGTCAATGAGCTACTATTGGTCTTCCTTTGACAATCAGGGGTTGCTATTTTACCGTCATTAAAGTCGGCTGAATTTGGCAAAAAACTTCGTCATTATCACTTAAATTATGGGTTTCTATCAAGTCAATGTTGCATGTGTCAATTAAAGTCAAATTCTTATTATTACCACTAAGATTTGTTACATTATGCAATATTTCATTTAAAAAGTCAGATTTATTAAAATCAACATATAAAACCTGTCTAGGAGTACATTTGTTAAGCTTAAAAGCATATTCACTCAATTTACAATTAAATTTATAAATACGTTTGTTGGTTTCTCTGGCATGTTTTATGAAAGGTGCAGATCCTAAAATAATATTTGTATTTAAGAAGGTACTTTTCAGTTTTAAATTTAAATCATTAAAAGAAGGGTATTTGTGCTTTAAAAAATTATTTGACACAATGCTTAAAATTAAGAAATAAATTCGTGTTTACCTAAGACAAACTTTCTGTTACCTGTTCGCTAAATTCATTAGGCTTTATTGAAGATTGAATATTAAACATATTATTTTTAAAATGTTTAGTGATCTTATTTTCAAACTTATAAACAGTTTGTTCAACCAAAATTACCATACGTCGACGTCGTTTAACTCCATTATCTGCATATCTGCCAGACTTAGATCACATATTGCTTCCCTCAGTTCTTCAAACAATGTGGTAACTGGTTGGTGGTCTGGTGTAGTCGTAGTGTTACAAATATTTGTAGAACTACAACTACTAGGCTGACTTTCTGCAGATGTTCTTAAGTGGCTATTAACTTCGTTTTTAATATAGCAATTTCTTGCAAGTAAACCTTGTTCTCTGATTCGAGTATTCTAATACTCGATATCATTTCCCTGGTCAGCTTACTTATGTCAGCCATATCTTTGTTGATGTTATGAATCTTTTCAGACTTTAATATAATTTTTTGTTCCAGGATGTCATTTTTATGCTCTATGTCATTTAGTTGTTGTCTTAAGTCCAGAGCTTCTTGTGATTTCTCTCTCAGCGCTTCCACCATCTTCTTCTCACTCTCTTCAACCTCTCCTTCAACATCAGTGGTCATGCGTCTCTGCCTTAGGCATGCAGCATTTAGCCTTTCAATTTCTACCTCCTGTGTGAGGATTTGTTTTTGAAGATTTGAAATAAGTATATCCTTATCATTAAGGGCATAAGTATGTTCTTCAATTTTACGGTCTAGTTCAAACTTCATATCGAAATATAGTTGTTTCTCTAGCTCAAGTTTTTCCGTAAGTTCGGATAGTTCAGTTTTTGACATGCTATTGGAATCTATGCAATCAATAGAACATTGCATTTTTTGGTTTTCAAGTTTTTTATGGTTTTTAAGGTCCCTATTAAGACAACTACGGTGGCATAAATGAAAACAGCTAACGCATACATAGTAACTGTGGGTTTTTGTAGCACAACATCTGAAGTTGAATTTTTCATCCATAGCGAAAAACAATCAAATTGCTTTAGATTGATAACAAAAAGAAATTATTATTCTCGACCTACTCAGTTCAGCGGAAAAATTTAAATCACTATATTTAAGTGCTTGAATACTAATAATATTGCACTAAATTAATTAAAAACAAAACAGTGGCAACGCGCGTCGGGCCTCGCATCAAACCGCATGGATTACAAAATCTGTCCAATTTTACAAAGCAAAATAAAACAGCTTTACGACTGCAAAAAGCGACGTTGCCAAGTCCAACTATAATCGCCGAAAACACAAATACAATGGAACAGTACAAAGTTTTGTACAATTATAGTTTTAGCCCTGACTCACGGAATGCTTTATCGGTATCGATACGTAAATAAGTTTTTTTATTATTGTTGTTTCACTTTTGCAAGTTTCCAACTAAATTTAAAATTTTCCGAAATCATTACCATGGCACAATACACTACACACCAAACTGAATCGATTGCTACTAAATTTATTTATTTTGGGCACTTTTAATTAAAGAAATTTCAAGAGGCACATGCGAGCAAAATATCACGATGTTTATCGGACGGCGCGGCGCGGCGGTCGGGAAGAGAATGTACCTTATTCATCGAGATATTATTTTTACCAAAAGCAAATAAATCAAATTGTCAATATCTTTATTTTTTCCTGTAAGCTAGAATGATTTTATATCATTCTTCTTAATACCTATTTGTAATTATTGTTGTGAAATTCAATTTTGTTGCATCTGCAGCTCGTTAGAATGTAATCATTCTTAACATTAAATGCGATTCGGTTTAAGACTTGTTTCTTTTCCAGTTACAAAAATAGTATATTATGATATAAGTGTATAAGAGGATCTTTAAAGCACGCGCGACATATTTCAAAACACGACGCGCAGCGGAGTGTTTTGTAAGTCGCAAGAGCTTTAAACGCCTCTTATACACGTATATCATACGCGATTTTTCATTACGAATGCATCATAATCTCAAAAATGTTTTAAATATTAAATTTAAGGGATATATTGACGAATATATAAATCTGTCACATTTGACATGATCAAATGTTTCTATAGAAACCTTTCAAAAAGTAGGTGCACCATAAACATTATTTTAAGGACGTTGCAGCGTGCGATAATCGTTGATTATGATGCATGCGTAATAAAAAATCTATTATTGTTATTAATATTCTTAAAAGGTGTATTTTTTAATGTGCTAATTTACTAATTTTGTTTATATTGGTTCGGATTAATGGTAGCTAGATCAGAAAAATTAGCAGATTGGCTTATCGTACGTTAATTCACTATTTAATGGAATAATGATCCCAGTGCTATGCAAAGTCATAAAAAACGACTTTAGATTTAAAGCCTAAACGGTCAGTGTTATCGATTTGAAATTTGGTGCACAGGTCTAGGATTAAAAGGAGAATTTGTATTTTTATACATTTTTATAAATAGGTAGTTTAAAAAAATTGTAACAAATGTAAGAATTCGCAAAATAACGATTAAATGCTAAATTCTACATTACATTTTACGTCTGTGTGCAAAATTTCGCGTCTCTAGGATCAATCGTTATGCTTTAAAAGCAAAACGCGTTTTCGTACGGTATAGCCTTCCGCCTTAATGGATTAGGACTGCTCACTGGCATTCGAGGTGCAAAAGGCTCCAACGGCCTTCTCTTTTGCCCTTTCTGTGGATCCATTCGGCTTTGTCTACACATAAATATCGGTAAATAAAATGGAAATAAATTAGATCGTGTTTTTTCATGTAATTTTAGTAGCCGTAATTTATAAGGTCGCGAACGAATAAATTATGCATGGACAGTTTCAGACCCCTTAATATCCAAAGTAACATTGGCATATGGTGTAATGAAAATTGTGCCCCGAAAATAAGGCGCCACTTTGTAATGAAATACTAGCTCAGTCGCCAATTTATAAGGATAAATTTAGTTGAGCACTAATTTGTAGCGAAAGTTAATTTATTTAATTTAATTAAGTATGAGATTCGTTTTTTCTGAGGAGGTGAGTTGTCTCTTTTATTAACTAATTTTTTTTTATTTTGGGCGCCAGAGTTCCTAGATACAATGCGAACTGAATATAAATACTTAAAGATCAACAATTATAAAGATAAGAATATTAGAAATTTGCCCTTATAATTCGTGTCTCACAGACCTCTATTTTGCGATAAAATAAACAAAGGAGTTCAAATGACAATATATTAATTTGACAATAATTAAATTACAAATGAGGAGCTTGCATGCAAAACCGGCTAAATCAATTTTCTACTATTTCTGTGTTAAAAATGCATTTCAATTTAAGGTTTTGCACCAAAACTGTTCATATCCATACTGCTCATATTGTGAGCAAAACTGCATTTGAATTCGCGCGCAAGTTTTGGCGCCATCGTATGGCAACAAGAACAGGCAGTCGGCCAGGTAAGAGTAGTATGAAATGACTGGCAAATATACAGTGCGGACGTAAATAGTCCCCCCCCCCCCTTCTAAATTCGAAACGGTTTGAGATATCGATTTGAAATTTGGAGAGCTATAATAAGGTATAAGATACTACGTTTTGACATAAAATTGATATCTCTAAGATTCAAGATGGCGACTGGGCGCAATTTTGAATATTTTTTTTAAATGGAAAGGGGGGTCGAGTGATACCTCGTTGGAAAGGTCTTTTCATCCTCAATTCATCTCCCGAATTAGAAGTCTCTACTGTCACCCATGCCAAGGCGGCGTTTCATCAAACTGATGATTGTTTATTAGATTTCAAATGGAAAAAAAACTCTGACGTGACTTTTATGAGGGTGATTGTTACTTTTTTACCATCGGTTCAGCGATTGTCTAAAACTGACAAATGACAAAACAACTGTAACGATTTTCAAAATGTAATAAAAGACTTAACTTGAAGCAATGGTTATCTTAAACACTAATTAATTCATTAACTAACCGAACAAAGAATCATTTTAGCAAGTTTTCAAAATGTTGTCCCTCCACTTCCTGGCAATAAAACAGTCTGTTCTGAAACTCATTCCTTACGTTTTGGAATATCTCTGGTGTTAAGTTAACACAGACCTGCATCATTCTGTCTTTAAGTTCCTGAATTGTTTCGGGTTGTGTGATGTACACCTTCGACTTCAGATATCCCCACAAGAAAAAATCGAGGGGATTCAAGTCTGGTGACCGAGCAGGCCATTCCAACGGACCACGTCGTCCAATCCACCGTCCTGGGTATGACTGGTCCAACCACTCTCTTACTGGTCTAAAGAAATGAGGAGGCGCGCCATCCTGTTGAAAAATAACTGGATTTTGAAATTCGTCTTGGTTTTCAGCCAGTATTTCACGTATACGGGGACCGATAACATTTTGAAGCATATCTAAGTACAACACGCCAGTTAGATTTGCCTCTAGAACTATGGGCCCTACAATATGGTTCCCCAATATTCCTGCCCACACATTTATTTTTTGGGGATTTTGCGTATGACCCTCTCGAAAAATATGAGGGTTTACATCCGCCCAATATCGCACATTTTGACGGTTGACATTCCCATTCAAAAAAAAAGTGCATTCATCACTGAAACACATGCTTCTCGTGTATGCTGGATTTTGAATTATTCTCTCAGACATAATTTCGCAGAACTGCATCCTTCTGTCAGGATCATCTTCATGTAGTTCGTGTAGTATCATTAATTTGTAGGGGTGAAATTTGTGTTTTTTTAAGTATTTTTTACCGTAGTTGCTGAAACATTACACTCTCTTGAAACTGTTGCCGTAGGCTGCTGAGGATTATTGACTACAGTTGCAACAATGTCAATTTGTTTTTCTTCCGAGATGGATTTTCTTCCAGCCCCCTTTTCTCTAAGTACACTTCCGGTTCTTTGAAACTTTTCAACTAGTTCCCTCAGGTATTTTTGGCAGATAGGATTATGCGGAAATCTGCCGTTGAAAATTCTCTCAGCCTCATGTAAATTACGGCCAGCCTCGGCATAGATAAGGATTGCTTCCGTTTTTTCCTCTAACGGCTTGACGCGCACCATTTTCGAAATGAAAAGGAACTAAAATGAAGAAACGACTTTAAATAATTATTCAAATTCAACCACAGCTGTCAATGTAATGTTACTACAGTAACGAAATATGAAATAAACTGTTGAACCTTTTAAAGAAACAAAATTGGTAGAAACAGGTTTTTTCCTCGGTTTTTTCTATTCGCAAATATTCTGAAAATGATTTGGAATTTTACAAAAAATTTAAAAGAAGAACAATTTCGGTACGACGCGGTGTGGCGTGAATATTTTAAGCAAACATTTAAGATAACCATTGCTTCAAGTTAAGTCTTTTATTACATTTTAAAAAACGTTAATTAATTAAGTTGTTTTTTCATTTGTCAATTTTAGGCAACCGCTGAACCGATGTTAAAAAAAGTAACAAGCACCCTCATAAAAGTCACGTCAGAGTTTTTTTTCCATTTGAAATCTAATAAACAATCATAAGTTTGACGAAACGCCGCCTTGGCAGGGGTGACAGTAGAGACTTAAAATTCGGGGGATGAATTAAGGATGAAAATACCTTTCAAACGAGGTATCACTCTACCCCCCTTTCCAGTCCCAGTCGCCATCTTGAATCCTAGAGCTATCAATTTTATGTCAAAATGTAGTATTTTATGCCTTATAGCCCTCCAAATTTCAAATCGATATCTCAAACCGTTTTGAATTTA
>JAEQML010060398.1:0-27220 GCA_016904865.1 Pissodes strobi | reverse complement strand
TCAAGATTATTTTTTGTAATTTACCTGCAACAGCGGAACTCTATAATTTTAGCATATTTTAGTGTAACTATTCACATTTGAAAAAGACGTTACCGTCGAAACAAGTGTCATGTTAAAATAAAGTTAGTGGAAATCTTTAAGTGGTTTACTTATTTAAGTGTTTCTTAGTTATGGATCTCCATCAAGTAAAGGCTAATTCGATTAAATTCTTATTTAATAGTCTTTTAGTTTCAACTGCATACTCTAACATTTAGCGCTTATTTCTTTGAAGTCAGCCATTAGGGTATTCGGATACGTTCACAAATACAATATAAAGATGGTCATGAGTGATAGGGTCGGCAAGAAATTGAATAATCGATTAAACGCTATAATTTTAGCAAATAACTAAATAATCAATTAATCGAAATAATCGATTAATCGATATTTTCTAAAATATTAATCGATGCCGATTAATCGGTAATTTCTAAAAGTGAATCGAACAATCGATAATTTTCGCCCACTCCTAATCCCATAATATTGTAGTAAGTGAAACTGAAGTTGAAATTTCGGTAGAATCATTATTGCTGATGCAAGACTGATGTTATTATAAAAAGAGGTAATAAATACTTTGGCTGAATCAGCAGATAAAATGTATAATTTAGTTTTATTTTGTAAAAATGGCTTTGATATTACCTTGGGAGAGTCTGAATATAAGCAAGTGTTTTTGAACAACAGCTGCACTGATGCTTCTATATTTTTTTACTAGTTTGTTCCCTATTACATTAATTTTTAAAAATAGCGATAACTCTGAAATACTTGAATGGCAAAATTGCAGGCCCTCATCAACGCGTTTCTGTCGTCCTTTTAACATTCATTTTGCTCGTGAGACTCCTGAATTAACCGTTGCAAAAACAAAATTTGGATCATCAAATTAAAAATTTAAAACCCTTTTTTTTTACAACGAAGGAGCCCTTAATTTTCAAAATAATATTTTAAAACGGTTTAAGAACATACAAATGATTTTTATACATGATTTTTATCGTTAGTGATAATTGTTACACCCTATATATAAATATAGATGATGAGCCAAAAATTCAACAATTATTTGTCTAAAAGACGATATACTTATAGTTCAAGTCGGAAATAATAGTCAGTGACTCATTTTTAGTTTTAAGGCGCGCCTCGAGGGGTAAGGGAAGAGGGACGGAAATTCCAGCGGCGGATACAATTGCTTTGCAAATTAATATGTTATAATAACTATAAAATGGAATAGTAATAAGTAAACTTAGGCAAATATCCACTTAAAAAATACAGTTTATGCATGATTTTAGTCTAAAATATACAAAAAAACGTATATTTAAAATTATTCCTAAATCTAGTAATAAGCAACAAAATTGTACTACAAACAAATAGTAAAATATTCATTAAGGCTAGGAAAAAAACTTTTTTTAATTTGATTCAGAATCATTACTATCACTACTTTCGGAACCAACATTGATAATAAGAGGTTAAACTCTAACTTCGACCGTAGTATCCAAATCCCACATTTTTTGTTAAATTGAAAATGATGAATAAAAACGCAAAAATGCGATTTGCGTTGAAATTCATTTAGTTTCCAAAAGCAGAGTTTAAAAATGTAAAAATACAAACACACGAGTGTTAATAATATAGTTATATAATTAAAGAAATGCATTTTTAGCAATAAAATTAAATATTATCATAATTAAAGCAAAAATAAATAAAAAAATTAAGCGAGTCTGCTAGTACTCGAGACTAATGTGTAAACAGATCCTATAACGACATCGGTTGTAAAAAAAATGACAGCAGCAAGTTATGTTCCCAAGCGGTAACCCATCCAAGTACTAATCACGCCCGACGTTGCTTAACTTCAGTGATCGAACGAGAACTGGCATTTTAAACGGCATTATAAGATCCTTTACACAAATAGTGCACTATATAAAAATCGGCCTTTCCTATTGGCCGATCCGCATGGCCTTCTGCTCGCTTCGCTCGTTACGGGGGCTCAAGGAAAGGAAACTAACCAGGTGCTAACCCAAACGAACCCAAGACATACCCAAAATCAAGGAAAAAACTATTTAGAAACATAATCTTAAAAAGAATAATAAAAAAAAGCAACGGGGTTTGAACCCGGGCCGTCCAGGTGAGACCCAGTTGTCTAAACATCTACATCAAGAGACCTCTTGACAGAAATCGTTTGCATCACGAAGACATATTGTAATACGAGATGGATCGACCAATAGGAGAGGTCGATTTTTACATAGTGCACTATTTGTGCAAAGGATCTTAAAAAGCTTTTCAACGTGCTATGGTCCTTACCTGTAAATTTTAGCATGTTCATAGAATAAAAACAAAAACATTCGCATTTATAATATTAGTTAGGATTCTTTAATAATACGCACTGGCAGCTTCGGAGCGGATTAATTCACTGCACAAATTCGACACGAAAATCTAATGCCACCAGGAATAACATCAACATATGAACACAGCATATTTACCTTATGATCTTGGGCCGACATCCTTTGATTTGGGACAATCAATAACCAGCTTTTTCAAATTTTACTGGTTTAAACGTCTGGGCATCTGAATAATACTTTTGACAGTTCGTATAATTTAAAATAATAATATGCTTTTTTATCGTCTAAAATCCGTTTGAAGCGATTTTAAATGGCAAAATTGTATATAGTACTGTCCTAGCGGCTAGAATCGGTTTACACATTTACTTTCCATTTGCCGAGATTTATCCTCATACCGCCGCGTAAGATGTTTACACATCAAAAACTGAAGGGCATTCAAGATCAAATTACCTCAATGTCATTCAAGGTAAAAGACACAACAAAACAGTCCCAAGGACCTTCAAGGTCATACATGCTTGGAGCAATCCCAAGGCGATTCAAGGTAAAATGTCAAGGACATTCGAGGTGAAATTAGGCCAATGTCGTTCAAGGTCGAATACACTTAAGACCAAGTGGGCGGGGTTTATCTCAAAGTCACCGGAGGGGGGTGAGGGGGCAAAAAATTGGAGGGGGAGAATTGAGGCGGTCTAAAGCACTCTACTGTGGATTAATTCACTGCATACTTTCGACACGAAAATCTACAAAGCTTGTTCTCTTACCAGCTACTCATCTTGGGCCGACATCCTTTGATTTGGGAAAGTCAATAACCAAATTTTGCAAATTTTAGAAGAGGGCTATGACTCAATATTGTTTTAAACGTCTGGACATCTGAATAATACTTTTGAGAGTTCGTTTAATTTAAAATAATAATATGCTTTTTTATCATCTAAAATCCGTTTAAAAACGATTTTAAATGACACAATTGTATAAAAATCACAAAATTCGGATTTTTTTTAGGACGATAGCCGTGGCTTCGGACGAATTTGTCGTGGATTTTGAAGCTAATATTCATTTAAAATTCAACCGTCCATTAAAAAAAAGCAAACTTATAGAAGGAAAATTATAGAAGAGGGCCATGACTGAATATTGTTTTAAAAGTCTAGGCATCTGAATAATACCTTTGACGGTTCGATTAATTTAAAATATGCTTTTATATCGTCTAAAATCCGTTTAAAACCGATTTAAATGGCCAAATTGTATAAAAATCCTTCACCGGCTTATAATGTCACAATCGGTTTATACATTTTCGCCCCATTTGCCGAGATTTACCCTCATACCGCCGCGTAAGATGTTTACACATCAAAAATGTGCAGATATGAAAACCGAAAAAATTACCCTTCACTTTTAGATAGGAAAATATATTAATATAATATAATTATAGTCAAAAGCGATCTTATCGTGCGGGTCCAAAGGTCATAATTTTCAGTAAAAACTTCATTTGTGGCAGATTTTGCGTGCAAAATGTGACCTTTGGACTCGCACGATAAGACCGCTTTTGACTATAGCCATAACGTAACTGTAATATTTTTAACCTGTTCTGATTCTGTTTAGCCCGTTTTGGCTATTTCTAGTCACTTTTGGTTAGTCGTTCAAACAACTTTCCGTTAGTTTCAACTTATTGATGTGTAAACATCTTACGCGGCAGTATGAAGGCAAATCTCGGCAAATGGGACAAAAATGTGTAAACCGATTCTAGCCGCTAGGGCGGTATTATATCCAATTTGCCATTTAAAATAATTTTAAATGTATTTTAGATGATAAAAAAGCATATTTTACATTAAACGAACAGTCAAAATTATTATTTATTAATTATTATATTCGCAGTGTATTTGGATCCATAGCACAGCTTATTTTTAATGGACGGTTGAATTTAAAATGAATTTTCGCTTCAAAATCCACGACAAATTCGTCAGAAGCCACGGCTATCGTCCTAAAAAGTCCGAATTTTCGGGTTTTTATATAATTTTGTCATTTAAAATCGTTTTTAAACGGATTTTAGATGATAAAAGAACATATTATTATTTTAAATTAAACGAACTGTCAAAAGTATTATTCAGATGCCCAGACGTTTAAAACAATATTGAGTCATAGCCCTCTTCTAAAATTTGTAAAATTTGGTTATTGACTTTCCCAAATCTAAGGATGTCGGCCCACGATTACTAGGTAAATAAGCTGTGTCCATATATTGATGTTATTCCTGATGGCATTAGATTATTGTGTCGAATTTGTGCAGTGAATTAATCCACTCCGAAGCAGCCATAAAGTATGATAAAATAATCCTAACTAATATTACAGATGCGAATGTGTTTGTTTGTTTCTTAAGCTTTCACGCATAAACTGTTCCGATCATCATGAAATTTTGTACAAATATTTTCAAGGGTATAGTAAAGAACATAGGGCAATTTTAGCTTTTATCCAAGGCTTTGTTCGCGTTGATTTTTTATTATTTTAAACTTGGTTATTAAACCTAATTTTTATTCTATGACCAAGGTAAAACGCAACAATGGCCATATCATGTTAAAAATGCCAGTTCTCGTCCGATCACGAAGTTAAGCAACGTCGGGCGGGGTTAGTACTTGGATGGGTGACCGCTCGGAAACACAACGTGCTGCTGTCGTTTGTTTACAACCGATGTCGTGAGAGGATATGTTTACACATCAGTGTCTCGACTACTACCAGACTCGCTCAATTTTCATTTGAACTGACTCCGATACGTTATAATCAAATTTAATTTTTTTGGTTAGTTTTGGTTAGCTGCAAAAATTCGGTTCGTTTTGATTAGTTTTAACTTACTTTAATTTTTGCAATCTATTCCGATACAGTTTAGCCCGTTTTGGTGCTTTTGGTTACTTGTGATTAGTTTTGGTTAGTCATTCAATCAGCTTTCGGTTAGCTATAGTTAGTATTAAATTATTTTAGTAATTTAAATCGGTTCCGATACGTTATGGCTAATTTTAGTTAGTCGGCAAAATTCGGTTAATTCAAGTTCGTTTCACCTTATAAGCTTAATATTTTTAATCTGTTCTGATATGGTTTAGCCCTTTTTGGTGCTTTTGGTTACTTTTGGTTAGTCGTTCACTTTCGGCTAATTTCAGTTAGTTTTAATTTATTTCAGTTATTTGAACCGGGTCCAAAACGTTATAACCAATTTTAGTGTTTTTGGTTAGTCACCAAAATAAGGTTAATTTGAATTAGTTTCATATTACTTCAATATTTTAAATTTTTTCGATACGTTTTAGCCCGTTTTGGTGCTTTTAGTTACTTTTGGTTAGCTTTGGTTGGTTATTCAATCAATTTTCGGTTACTTTCAGTAAGTTCCAATTTATTTGAGCCATTTGAACCGGTTCTGATACGTTAAAACAATTTAAACGTTTTTGGTTAATAATATAGGTCGTCGCAAAAATTCGGTTAATTTGAGTTAGTTACTTATTTTATTCTTAATTTGTTCCGATACGTCTTAGTCCATTTTGGTTACTCTTGATTAGTTTTGGTTCAACATCTTTTGGTTAAGTTTAGTTAGTTTTGATTTATTTTAGTCATTTGAACCGGATTCGATACGTCATATCCAATTTTGATGATTTTGGTTAACTTTAGTTAGTCGCCAAAATTCGGTTAATTGTTAGTTTCAACTTGTTTTAGACCCTTTTGATGCCTTTGGTTACTTTTGGTCCATTTTGGTTAGTCGTTCAATCAACTTTCGGTTAATTTCAGTTAATTTTAATTTATTTTAATCGTTTGGACCAGTTACGTTACACTATCACCAATTTTAGGGTTTTTGGTTAGTCTCCAAAATTCGGTTAATTTAAGTTAGTTTTAACTTAGTTCAATATTTTAAATCTATTTCGATGCGTTTTAGCCCGTTTTGATGCTTTTAGTTACCTACTGTTGTAACGAAATAATTCGTTACATGGTTTTTCAGGTTTTAAGATTTTTATATTGCAAAGTGATTTTTATGCAAATATACATGCGATTTGGTTTCGGTACCTAGGTAGGATTTCGCTAGAAGTTAGATCTTTTGTACATAGGTGGAGCTATCATTAGAATTATAGGCGTATTAGTTTTACGTCGTTTTCTATAAAAATATTTTTATTATACTGGCCTTTGAATAGAGGGCGATAGTAATATCGTGATTTGAATTGATAGTCTCCCACCTACTCCTTTGAATGCGATTTGGACCGGTTCTAAAATCGAACGGCGAACGTTGCTTTTGTCTCCAATTTCACGTCGTGAAGGTGAGAGCCATTTTTATTTTTGGTCGAATGTGATTTGGTTTTTTTGCACATTCTGCTTTTAACTGAACAAATTTATTTCTTTGTTTTAGGAGTGTCTTAAAGACAATTTTCAGGTTCTAGAGGGATTTAGAATCAATGATTTAGACGACAATACTTTAATTTATTATAGATTAATCTAGATTTAGAAATTGTATTCATCATTGTTCCAGGCCATCTTGGGTTTTTTTTTAAGTATTGTCGAATAAATGATCTTAGTGGACCCTCTGCTCAATCTATTTTAGTATATTTATCGTAAATTTCGTTAACTTTTACAGGAACATTTAACTGCGTAGTTCGAGTTAACAAGGAGAATTTTTAACTAACCTAACGTTATTACCGATTTCTGTTGGTCTTTTGTGTTTTTAGCTAATTCCTGGTTCTGATCCGCCACTTTTAAAAGTCGGGTACCCGACTCAGGCCCTTGCCAAATTTGCCAAGAGACGGAGATTTGCCAAAGAGACCTCCAGTTCACTGCCGGTAGAGGATTTGGGAAATTCAACTTTCTAAAGGTCTAAGGTGAGTTTCTTTTATATTATTTCTAATTTATGAAATATCATATTGAATTTCTTTGAGAACTCACCTTAGATTTTTTTTTCTTGTCTCTACCGACAGTCGACGGTGAATTTATAATTTTCCATCTTTGTAAACCTAGCTCCTTGTTAACTTATAGCTAAATTTGCTCGGTTTATTTTTGCTTGTGGCTCGTAATGCTCACTTTGACGAATGAAATGGGAGAACAGTGACATAATGTGAAATGTCGATCAGCTTTGTATCGTGATCTTAGCACATACAGTTTTCTTATCGCATAAATTTGACTTAGGAAGAATTTGCATATTTATTAATTTGTAATTTCGAAGTAATCCTATTTCTATCAATTTTTGACTAGTATTTAGCTTATTTTTTAGAATCTTTCTTTTAAATAAACTTTTTTTGGGGACTTTTCATTTATTTGGCACTTATTTAAAAGTGTGCTTAAGTTAAATTTTATCATTATTTTTTTTTTTGAAGTAGACTTGAGTATCAGATTTATTGACGAATCTTGTATTTTTAAACATAGTTTAATCATTCATTAATGATCTTGTATTTTGGAACATAGTGGTATCAGATTCATTGACGAGTCTTGTATTTTTAAATATAGTTTAATCAGTCATTAATGATCTTGTATTTTGGAACATAGTGTTATCAGATTCATTGACGAATCTTGTATCTTTAAACATAGTTTAATCATTCATTAATGATCTTGTAATTTGGAACATAGTTTTATCAGATTCATTGACGAATCTTGTTTTTTCTTTTAATCATAGTTTAATCCTTCATTTACAAATCTTGTAATTTTTGATCGTAGATTTAATTTTTAAGTAAAAGAGTTTGAAATATTTTGATGAGATTGTTTCAATTACTGTTCATTATTGTTCATTTTTTTGCTTAATATCAACCAACATTCTGGTCTAAAACAAGTTTTTTCTGTTTGCATATTTTCACGGAAATTGGTCAAAGAGCTTGGATTGATAATCAAGCATCAGCCGAGTGTACCATTGCAGCATTAGACGTATCAGCTCTATAAGACGTTTATGCCCTCTGATGTTATCCTTACCCATAAAGACCTAATAAATAACAGGCAATTGGAGAAAAAGGGAACGAGGTGAAGAGAAGTGTGTCCAACCAGGGTTGAGCGTCTAAGCTAAGTATTTTATTTGCAAACGTAAAAATCACTGCTGGATCAGAATTTTTTTTGGTTTTGACTAATTTCAAAAATTAATATTTTAATTGTTTTTTTTCTAACATCAATTTAATTCTTCAACTCTGTTCAACAAAGTTATAATTTGGATTGTTAATTTTAATAATATTTATCGAAATAAAATTATTGTAAATTTGTTTTTAAGAACATTTTTTATTTCCGGCAAGAACGAGATTCTGCAGTTCTCAACGTCTATCAAGTGATTTTTGTTAGCTTTTAAGCTTTTATTGGTGATACTTGACAGTTCTTTGAGAGTTGAGGAATTTCTGGCGCCCAAGAAAAAATCCTTACTAACCAATAAAATAAACTCGCGACCTATTCGGCAACTTAGAATATTTCCAAAAAACATCAGGAACTTAAATTGTTACACTGTTGGTTAGTCGTTCAGTCAAGTCTCAGTAAAGTTCAGTTAGTTTTAATATATCTTAGCCATTTGAACCGGTTCCGGTACGTTATAAGCAATTTTAATGGTTTGGTTAGTTTTAGTTAGTCGCCAAAATTCGGTTAATTTGGGTTAATTTTAACTTACTTCAATATTTTTAATCTATTTCGATATGTTTTACCCGTTTTGGTGCTCTTAGTTACTTTTGGTTAGTGTTGATTAGACATTCAATCATCTTTCGATATCATAAGCAATTATAATGCTTTTGCTTAGTTTTGGTTAGTCACCTAAATTCGGTTAATTTGGGTAAGTTTAAACTTGCTTCAATCTTTTTAATCTATTTCGATATGTTTTAGCCCGTTTTGGTGCTTTTAGTTATTTTTGGATATTTTCAATCGTTTTTCGGTTACTTCCAATTAGTTCCAATTTATTTTAGTAATTTGAACTGGTTCCGATACGTTATAAGCAATTTTAATGTTTTTGGTTAGTTTTGGTTAGTCACTAAAATTCGGTTAATTTGGGTTAGTTTTAACTTACTTCAATATTTTAAATCTATTTCGATACGTTTTAGCCCTTTTTGGTGCTTTTCGTTAGTTTTGGATAGTCGTTCAATACACTTTCGGTTAGTTTCAGTTAGTTCCAATTTATTTTAGTAATTAGAACTGATTCCGATACGTTACAATCAATTTAAGTTTAAATAAACAAGCTAACACGATCTCTCACGGGTACGACGTCATGAATGTGACAAATGTAGCATGCATTTTTTCACGATTTGAGGCCCTATTTAGGAAAAACAGAAACATTTTCAATGTTAAAACAAAACGATAACCTAAACCCGCAAGCGCGACTATGCAACAGATCTCTCACAGGGTACATGCTCGTTTACTGTTGCAACGTTGCAACCTCCGCCCGACGGTCGTAAAATATCAGTACATTTACGACCGTCGATCGCGAACCTCTGTTAAAGTACAGCTGCTTCAAATGCTCCGCGTAACGCGCGTATACGGGCCACAATGAATTTGGCAGCGGTGCACGTTTTGTGCCGGAACTTTGTGTCCGCATTTAGAATAAGCGGCATTTTGCGAGCATTTCATACCAGATTTATTGTTAAATATTAAATATTACTTTAAGCCGCTCACGTTGGTCTGTTTTCGAACGAGTGACTGACGTCACTGACTATTATTTCCGTCTCAAGGTATAATAACTTTTATGTCTTATTTCTGGTAAACCTTATTATGGCCAGCTTTCCATTCGACCAGTGTGCGCCGGGTCCAAAGGTCGCCTGCCAGTATCACTCTAATTTTCGCGCGGGGAAGGAGGCATACCGCTGACGTGCCGCCGCGGAGAGTAAATCTTTTTATCGTTAGTTAATATTCGGGGTCATTGGTCCCTTCTTATAGAATAATTTCAAACTTTAAAATGTACGAAGTTAATCATTGTCAATAACCAATAAAATATTTGTAATTTAAAAATTGTGGTTGGATTAAAATGATTTAGAAGTTTATTCTAATTATAACATAGTAAACATACACGAAACACAACTCAAAATATCGGTTACTCAATATTATTTATAAATATTATTCCAATCTATAGAGGAAAACTTTTATTTTAGCAATGATAATATTATTTATCCTGGACAATTTCCATATATTTTATTTCATATTTGCGTTGCATTTTGCGAAATGATAAATACATTTTATTCAAAAGCTGTAGGACAACAACCAACTGCGTAGGAGTTGTTGCATTATGTGAAACGTATGGGTTAGTGTGAAAAAATAAAACTTTATATGTCAAAATAATCTATTTTCGGGATGTTAACAAAAATTTCTTTTTAAAAAGCCAACTTTAAGAAAGAATAGTTTATTGACTGACGTTGAATAATAATCTCTTTTTTCAATTGCCATTACCATCTTCATTTGTTGGCCGGTTAGGATATATGTATTTTTAATTTAGTTTTTGGGGCGTATGATAGACCGTCCATAGGCAGACATGTATAAGGTTGATTAATAACACTGGTTACTTTATAGATGATGAAACAACGTATTTCTTTAAATGAACACGCTTTTTAGACCGATTTTATTAGATAATAGTAATTTTCCGAACTGAAGGCTACACTTATACATATCCAGTATTTACATGTTAAAATCGTGAAAAACATTTGCCAACGGATTCCAAAAATATCACGATGCTCATCTCGGAATAGTCAACTTAGTTTTATATTAGTAGTGAGTATAAGATACCACACGCCACTTTTTTCTATATAATTTTAATTAAGTTCACGTATATATAAGATTGTTGTAAGTAGTTTTGTGATAGCTTGCAGCTTTTTTATCGTTAATCACTAGATATTAATTTGAGAATGCGTTTAATAACTAACTATAACAAATTTTGAAATTTTCATATCCAACACCTAACACACAATAATTATATTGTTTCACATGATTGTTTTAATTTTCCTGTCAATTCTTTATAGCAATACGTTTTTTAGATATTACTATTTACTTTAAAAATAATTGATCTTAAAATGATCTCATTAAAATTATGTTGGCAAGTTTGTGTATTTGGGGAGTTATTTTTAGATTCTTGATAGGTACATGAATCAACTAATATTTTTAGTTGCGGTTTATTCTTAAAATCCATATTATTTGATGAAATATAAAACTACCAAAGGGATAAAAGCTGGATATACCTACATACAGTGACCGTCAGAAATTTGGACACCCAAACAGAATACGTATTTAGTATCGATATCTTAAAACATTTTTCATTTAATAAAAGTTTTACATTACTAAAGACACTAAACGAAATATACTTATTTCATTAAATACATTTGTGAGAGCAGAATTAAAGAGCTTAAAAATACAGGTATAGAACTTTTTTAATGAGGTATTATTATTCAGAACTGCCGAAAAACAGATTTCCCAAAAAACTCATAGGAAAAAAATTGTTAAACTTATAATTGTATTTTCAGGAGCATTCGTTTTTCATAAAAGTCGATTTCATGTATTTTTAATTCTGGGAGTTTCTTTCTATGCCTTTGTTGTTCAAATTTTACACTACCAAAAGCATTTTATCTTTTTTTTTGTGATTTTCTTATAAAAAGGTCTTCGCATGTTTCCGACGGTCAGTGTTTCATTAAGCATGCTGACGTATCATATATCAAGAATTAATAGTCATATTGTTTCTTCAATATTAGTGACTACTGTTTTGGCCATAATAACCCTAGAACGAAGGAAGAGATTGAGCTGGTAGTTTTCACGTTTCTCTTTTCTTGGAAATTTGACCTATGATTATTATATAATAATTATATCATAACATTTCAATTTCGCAATCAAAAATAACACTCACTTTTCGAGTTCTATTTTATATGCAGACAAAAGTTAATAAATAATACTTAATAGAATGTGCGATATCTACATAATCTGTGTCGAATACAAAAATGGAGAAAATAATCCGAATAATTGCAATATGAATAAATATTTTGAATGTACTTACCACAAGTTCTATAGACTTCGATGTTTAGAGTAAAATTTTACCTTGAAATCTTCCATAACATCGTCAGAAACTGGCAGATTTTTGCTTCAAAAATGTCCAAATTCTCCGACCCTAGCCCATTTTGTTTTTTTTTGCTTGAAATCGATTTCAGCCAAATAAATTGATTTACTTAACACAAAAACTAGACGCATCGATATGCGTGAAATTTCATGTTGAAATTCGCCATAAATTAATTACCAAAAAAATTACAAATTTTCCGATCCTGGCCCATTTGTTTAGCCGTTAACCGTTTTCAAAGAGATTTCACGCAATTATATGTATAAATCTACATCTTTTAACCTAAATCTCATATCAGAATATGGAAAACGTGTTCCTTCAAATTTCCTGTAATGTATCAAAAGCAAAGCTTTTAAAATAACGAAATGTGGAAAACTTGAGAATTTATCGCATTTCTAGAACTCGTACGGAACCTTTTTTGAGAGCTTGAGGAGTACACTAACAAGCATAGGCGAGTGACATAATAAATGCAAGTGTCTTAATATCTATTAAATTTGAGCTGCACACACTATTTTTTCTACGACCAATCATATTAATGAAATATAAGTACTTTAAATTTCAAAATGTAATAGTTTTAACCATCCTGGTCACTTCCCAATTAGCTGATATTTTCTTCCAACTTGAACTTATTAAGAATGTTTTGAGAAATAGTAGGTATTAGTCAAGATCTTTTAAGCAGCCTGTTACCCTTGTTACCCTGAGCATAGAAAATATGTGCGCAAAATGTGCGACCATAAGAAACCGAAGAAGCGTTCTAGTATATTTGTGACTCATATTAATTTGTACGTTGCTGTATGTCTTACTTTGCAAAAAAATGGTTAAAAATATACATGAAATATGTGGACTTTAATTTTTATTAGGCTTATATCAATGAACATTACAAAAATAAATATTAAAATTGAAAGACGGCTCTGAATGAAATTTACTTAAAGTAAGTTGGGAAAACATTCAATATTAAAAAAAATATATGTGCCTCACCTTTATAAGCACATAACTGAAGTGAAACTTCTGAAAAAGATATAAAGAATTAAGTTTTAATTTTTTTTAGCCTTTTTTTTCTCAACTTTTGCCCCCGGTTTCGACAATTTTTTATTTTTTTTCCTTTTTTTCAACTTTTCTCGACTTTCTTAATTTTTTTTTTCATTTTTTTTTATAATCCTGTTATTAACTTTCCGAGAATTTTTTTCTTTTTGTTTCTTATTTGATTTTATAATAATAATTATTATTTATTTAGCATAATAGCTATATGGAAAACGCATTACAAACATTTTAAAACCTAAAACTAACAAATACAAATAAAGTAAAACAGGAAAATGTAAAATCGAAAAAAGTAAAAGTGAACAAGAAGCTAAAAAGCATACCATCCACCTATGACAATATATGTTTTCTCAATAACATTTTAAAATCATCCAAAGCGTCACAATCTTTAACACTATTCGGTAACATATTAAAATCATGTAAGCCTTTAAATAACACAGAATTGCGCATTTGACTAGAGTTACATTTCTGGATCAATATGAAATCTGAAGAATTTCGGGTGTTATAACCATGTACATCACTGAAGAATTTGGTTTTATTACATATATAAGCTGGTAATAGTTTATGTTTTAATTTAAACACAAATACGTGAACACTAAATGCAATCTTTTGCTTCACAGACAACATATTTAAAACTGTGAGCATGGTCGCAATAGGGGTGTATCTATTACATTTCAATACAGCTCTCATTGCGCGGTTGTGGACAAACTGGATTTAGTCAATCTTGAAAGCAGGCAGATTGTATAAAAGGGTCGAACAAAATTCAAGATGAGGAGCGGCTATACTGTTATATAACAATAGTTTGGTGCTGAATGATAATTGATTCCCTACTCTCGCAATGAAGTTAATTTTCTTTGAGAATTTACGTGTTACATAATCAGCATGCGCATGAAAGTTTAGATTTGAATCAAATATGACTCCCAAGTATTTTATTTGGTTTTTATGCATGATTCTGTCACCGTTGATAACTATGTTTATATCATCAAAATTAACATCTTTTAAACTGTGCTTTTTACCAAATAAGCAAAACTTTGATTTTAAAGCGTTCACTGACAGTTTGTTATTACAAAGCCATTTGAATAAGTTCTCTAAGTCATCATTCACAACCCGCTGCATATGACTTAAATCCGTTCCCGCCAAGTAAATCATCGTATCGTCAGCAAATAGTTCGATGTTACACCCATTTACAGCTCCAACAATGTCGTTGACATACAACAAAAACAACAGGGGACCAAGTACGGTTCCCTGCGGCACTCCATGAATAACACTTAATGGGTCGGACATAGCATCTTTAAATTTAACCCTTTGGTGCCTATTATGCAAATATGATTGAAACCAACTGAGAACTGTATTTTTAATACCCACACCGCTCATCTTACGCAACAGTGTTTTTCTGTTAACTGTTTCGAATGCTCTCCTAAAATCTAAAAATACCGCTAAAACATAATTACCCCTATCTAGTTCTCTCTTAAAAGTATCACAAAGATCAACAACAACTGATTCACACGAGTGACGTTCACGGAAACCAGACTGATTGACCACTAGGATGTTATTTTTAACGCAATGCTCTTGCAACCGTTTTTTAACCACAAGTTCTAAGACCTTTTCATAGATTTCGACTGTATTAATTGGCCTATATTCGTTATAACAATTAGTATTTGGTACTTTCGGAACAGGAATAACAGTTGACTCCTTCCACTTTTCCGGAAATTTTCCACTGGAAAGAGATGCATTGATTATATCCAACAATCGATTAGCAGCCACACAACACACATCACACAAAACATTCTTGGAAATTCCATTCACTCCTCCTCCGACACTTTTCAAATCTTTTAAAATATTTTTCATTTCAGACATTGTCAATGGTTTGAATTTCGTAAGCTCTACATACATAACATCAGAGGTTGCGACCAATACTTCATCCGGTGATGAATACTCAGGAATACTATTCACAATTTCACTAATACTGTTGACGAAATATTTATTTAATTCTTGGGCAATTTGAGATTCATTAGAAATTGTTTGAAATTCGAAATTAATCTCACTGGGTGTTGCTGAATGTTTCCCCGGTAACAGTAATTTTAGCCTCTTCCACATTTTAGTAGGATTATGCCTATTGCCATCAATAATTTCTTTAAAATGTCGCTCTTTTTCAAGCTTTATTTGTTTCACTATGTAATTTCGTATCCTTTTATACTCCTCCCAAACTTCATCATCGCGTTCTCCAATCGCACGAACATATAAATTATCCCTAGTTTGCATATTCTCCCTTACACTCTCAGTCATCCACGCCTTATTTAAATACTTTTGCTTAAAAACACTTACATTTCTAGGACACATACTATTTACATCTTTTCAATGTCACCCACAAAATTATCGGCAAGAACATTCACATCCCCGCTATCATTATTCCATGTGGTATGAAGAAAATAATCATGCATATCATTCCTGTCATAATTTTTCATTGACCGATAGTGCATTATGACATCAGTGTTCTCACTGGATTCTCGATCAGGATAAATGGACAAAACACAATGGTCGCTAATTTTTGGAGTCAAGTGAACCTTAAATGGAAGGTTTTTGTCATTGGTTATTACGTAGTCAATCAGGGTTTCGCTTCTATCGGTTATTCGTGTGGGAGTATCAACAATCTGGGTGAATCCATTTAGATAAACGTCAGATAACAATTTTTCACCATAAAAAGATGGTTTCGTCAGATCGAAGTTAAAATCTCCCATTATTATGTTGACACCCCCAAACGCACTCGCCTCGTCAAGATAGTCTTTAAAAAAGTCAACAAACCGAGCATTCTCGATCTGTGGTGGATGGTATAAAACTGTAAAAAAGGACTTAATTCTAGACATAGAAACTTCAATAGACAATAACCACCAGTAGTTGTCAATAGAATGAGCTGATTTTACTTTGTATTTAAGGTCATTTCTCACTAAAACCAAGACTCCTCCTGTTCTCCTATTGTTAGTTCCACGTCTGCAGACACATGAGTCTCGGACAAGAAAATTAATCTAGGCCTCCAGTCGTTTATCAGTACCACTATATTGTCCTTATTGTTTAAGTATCCTTGGCAGTTCAAATACACAATACTTGATGTTAGAGCTTCATTGGTATTTAACTGCTATTGCAAAAATTTATTTTTCCTGGTATTTTCTATGCGTTTATAGGTCTCGCAATTTGTGTGATCCCATACAGTGTGATCTGTTTTTAAATTCATCCTGTATTTTTCATTAGATGCCACACAGTTTGTGCATTTGGTTGGATTTCCTGGGCATTCTTTCACGTCGTGATCTCCGGAACATTTAGCACATGATTTTTTATCTTTGCAATCTTTTTGCAAATGTCCATATTTATTACAGTTGTAACA
The DNA here is from genome assembly GCA_016904865.1 of Pissodes strobi. Classification (NCBI taxonomy): domain Eukaryota; kingdom Metazoa; phylum Arthropoda; class Insecta; order Coleoptera; family Curculionidae; genus Pissodes; species Pissodes strobi. The sequence continues at coordinate 10,467 of JAEQML010060398.1, read as the reverse complement.
TCGAATTATTCCATAGTCGTTATAAAGCCAACATCGATTCCATCCCAAATTCATTTTTTGCTTATTAATGAGCGAGTTATAGGTGTTAGAGTCAACCTCAAAAATTATATTGAACTTTTTGTTTACCACCTGCATTCTTCTAAGAATTTTCAATTTAAAACCAGTATTACTCTCTCCGAGATCATTTTGTTTTATAACTCTTTCGATAACATCGTCATCTGCAGCACCAAATTCACCCTCATCAATTCCCACCACCTTGATTCTATGATCGTGTGTTCTTGGCCTATCAATCTTATACCCATCGCCAAGTTTCGTTTGAATTTCCGATTGGACTGCGGAAATCTCCTTCTCATTACCACAGGTTAGTATAAGTCCTCCATCTGTGGTTGTACGTCTCATTGAGACCCCAATACCTAGTTCTCCTGGTTTGACTCTGTCTTGCAAATCTTTCTTAATTTGCTTCCCATCTCTCTGTTGACCCGTTTGTTTCACCAATAAGACCTTGCTATTATTTGACTGATTTGCTGCAATTGACGCATATGTTGACGGAGCCGAACAGACTGTACTATTGGTCACCTGAGATTGTTTCATTTTCCCTATTTCCAACTTAAGACATTGATTCTCAGCTAAAAGTTGATCAACTTTCTCATTTAGCTCACTTGTGTTTTTGAGCAACAAACCCAGAGTATGGTTTATTCCCTCAATGAGACTCTGATCCACACAATCATCCACCCTACTCCGCTTTCTCGATCTTATAGATCCGTTATCTTCACCGTGCGCATCAATGCACTGTTTGCATCTCCATGTTGACTCTTTCATGTGAAATCCTCGGAAATCAACATTTTCACACTTGCCATGATAAAAAATTTTACACAATATACACTGAATGATACTCTTCACATCGTCAAATACTAACTTACATTTAAAACAATTCGATCCACCAGGATCATCTCCATCAGTGAATACCATCACTACAAACTCGTTGCCTTTCTTATCAGGCCGAGCACCAGGCACAATTATTTATTTTATATACGGAGCAAAAAATAGTGTTTATTTCCTATTGTTCACACTTAGATTCTAATTTGCCACCAACTTGATTACCGAAAAACGTCAGGATGTGTCCTGATGGATTAAGCACGTCCAACTTCACTATTACCTCGAAAATCGCGATTTATTAATGTCTAGTTCTCTTGCAATTTGCAAATATATGGAGCGGTATAAATTTACAACCTACGTAAAATACACCTAACGTACAATCCTTATGTTACTTTTCTTAACTTTCTGAACATTTCTTTACGGTTTTTTAAATTTTTTCAAAAATTTTTGTTTATTTTTTTCTTCCGATTTTTGCCATCTCCGACCTAGTAGCTGACCTCCTTCGCCTTTTTTTCGAAGAAAAACCCGGTTCTCTAATGTTTTTTATTATTTTTTTTTCCTTAATTCGTTTTTTGATACTCTAATAACTTTCCGAACAATTTTTTACTTTTTCAATTTTTTCCCATTTTTGCGAAAGTTTTAGGGTATCCGAGGAGGTGGGGCCGTGGGGGGTATAATTCCCGCCACCACTGATGACTCCGTAATACGGGGTTAGTTTGGATTAGTTAATACGGGGTCATCGCTTGTCAGATTTTCGATCCGAGGCTCCGTTGCAGACATATCGAAAAAAAAAACGGTTTTTTTTCTCAAAATCCCCCCTTAAATTAGAGCCCCGGTCCCCTCCATATGGGCAAAGGTAGCCCTCCATGAGGCGCACCTACCATAAACGTTTCGACCCCGTTGCTCTTCCCGTTCTCCCGAAATTAATTATTTTAGTTTTTTCTTCTCCTTCCTCTCCTGGTCGAACGGGAAGGGGGAGGGGGTTTACGGGGGTCCAGTTTCCGTTCATGATCCTCATTTTACCCCGGCTACATGTTCTGAAAATTTCAACCCTCTAGCTATACTGGAACATGCTTAATTAAAGGGGCGTTTCACTTTGATAAGCAATTTTTCTGACTTTACCTTCGCTAAAGAAGTTTCACTTCAAACAACGGCCTGAGTCCTGAGTCAGGCTTTTTTCCACTGCTTAGGTTGCCAATGACAAGGTTACCACCCAGCTCCGAAATACCTGGCTACGCCACTGTTAATTATATACAATTCAAAGATTGTGATTAACTTACGTATATACACATAAACCACATAAACGTTCCAAGATTAATCTAATTTTAATATGGATCTAGCCAGTACCAATGACCACCAATAAACAGAATATTATCAAGGTGCAATCAAATATTCAAACAAGTCCACATAGATGTGTATTTGAAGGAATTACAAATAATCTTACTTGACTCAACTGTACTATCTGTGGCTGATTACTTAGCTTCGTTTAGGTACAGTTTATAGTATAGTATTAACCTTATACCGAACCGAGGCAGTTATTTAGCTCTCCACGTGTTTTGAAGCAATAAAATCCAACCAGTAGGATTATTTTCCTCATCTTCTCGGCCTGCGGAACGAGCTGATTGATATTAGGACGACTTCGTTTATTTATGAATAACAGTACCGGTCTGGTGTCCCATGTAGTTTTGTCTTTTTCTATCACGCCATATTGTCGAAACAAAGAGACATAAATAGATGCCACACCTGCATGGGGGCGCAGGGATGTGGGGGGCCGAGGCAAAGAAAAAAGTAGAGGTTCTTTCAATTAATAAATATTTTATTGATAAGTTCATTTTTATTTTTACACTTGAAACACAAATTTCCACTATTAATTTTTTTTTTAATTTTTTAAAAATTATTATTTCAGTTGATAGTTTAGTACACAAACAAATTATATTGTTACACAAATTTTGAATCCAAGGTTTATGGATGCACTCAATATGTGAGGCCCTGGGGCTTGCACTTCAGTTGCCCCACCGTGAATCCGGCCCTGCCTCACCTGGTTGAGTCGGAAAGTGAACACACCGCTGGACTATCGATTTTTTTGACGAAAACCAGCTGTTTATGTTCTTAGATTGGATTGTTTGAAAGTGTGATATTATTTGTGCTCGATTGCTCAATGATTTATTTAAGTGTGTTAGCTTTTTGGACAGTTAATTTGTAAAATAAATAGTGTTTTCATTGTTAGCCATGTTGGAGGGTATTTTATTAAAAAATGGTTAGAGAAACATTCCTGTGAGATTTGGGAGGGGTATTCAAAAAAGACTTAAGAACTGTCTGATGATGCACTAAAACGGAGTTTTATTCACGCAATGCCGAAACAGAATCAGGAGATGATTAAAACTAAACTTAGAATCTACCTAACTCTCTTTTATACTAACTGTTTGCTTCATCAAGCGGAACCAAAGGAACCAATCCTGGAATCCCACTAGTCACGCTCGATGAACCAATACAATGGACTATACCGAATAATTGAATTTAGTATACTAATTTTAAATCTATTTCCTTAAAAACTTTTTGGAGTTCTCTAGTATACTGAGGATTATATGGTATCGAGACATATGTTGTATTTTCATCCTGATTAATGAAAGAAGTGGAATCACGAATGGTCTTTCTAAATAAATGCCTATTAATTAGTCTATTTATTAAGTTAGTACTGAAACCATTAACTTTCGCTATATTATTAATTGTCTCCTTTTCATTATTAAATCTTTCTCTGCTGAGAGGAAAGTTAACCATACGGTGTACTAAAAAATTAAAGCTGGTCATTTTTTATTGGTCGCAATGGAAGGAGTCAGTAGGCGCATTTTAAGATCCTTTACACAAATAGCGCACTATGTAAAAATCGACCTCTCCTATTGGTCGAACCATCTCGTATTACAATATGTCTTCGTGACGTAATCAATTTCTGTCAAGAGCTCTCGTGGTGTAGAGGTTTAGATAGCTGGGTCTTACCTGGACGAGTTAAAACCCCGTTGCTTTTTTTTTAAGATTATGTTTCTAAAGAGTATTTTTTCTTGATTTTGAGTATGTCTTGGGTTAGTTTGGGTTAGCACCTGGTTAGTTTCCTTTTCTTGTGCCCCCGTAGCGAGCGAAGCGAGCGAAGGGCCATGCGGATCGACCAATAGAAGAGGCAGATTTTTATATAGTGCTCTATTTGTATAAAGGATCTTATAATGCTCATTAGGCATATATCGGTTAGTGGCAGTACTTTTTCTATAAATATCAAATTCTAGTGTGTTGTTATCGTTCCTAAGCACTAAAGTATCCAAAAATGGAAGTGGGCCATTGTTCTCGACTTCATAAGTAAATTTAATGGTGGGGAAATTGTTGTTTAATTTGGTTTGTTTGGATATTAGCGGTTTTTGTGTCGATAATCGCAAAAATGTCATGCACATACCTTTACCATACCCTTGGAAAATATTCGAACTCCTGACTGATTTAATTTTCAAATTTACTCATGAAAAGTTTAGCTAAGAACGGCGATAAACAGTTGCCCATTGCCGTGCCTTCAAGTTGTTGGTAATAGTTATTTTTATATTCAAAATAATTTTGATGAAGTTTGGTTCAAGTTAAATATTCTTCTTTGATTTCGTTATAAAAACTATTCATCTCAAGTAATTCACCAAGGTATTGCAAGATCTGTGGGATCGGTACACTAGGGAACAATGAGCAAACATCAAACAAGATTAAAATTTCACCTTCGTTAAGGTTCGTACCTTTAATTTTGTTTTTGAAATGTAAGGAATTTATAGTACTCCTGAATTCTGTTGTTTTATAGGTAAATTTTCAAACTGGTTTGCTAGCCACTTGGATATATTATAAGTTGGCGATCTGATCAAATTAAATACAAATTATCTGTGAGCAATACTACTAAGTCGAAACTATATTGTCTTCCCAAGATTCATAAACCTGGGCAGGCAATGCGTCCCATAGTCTCGGCAAAATTTAAAACAAATTAAATCCAGTAAGCTCTGTCGAGTTACAGGTATGAAGCGTGTGCCCGAAACATGAGGAAAGTAAACATATAGTTTACACAATGTCCATTAACGTTCTTTGTTGGAATTGTAATGGCATTCGCTCCAAACTCGGAGAATTTAAAAATTTCATTTATAATAATCCCAACTTTCATATAATATTTTTACTTGAAACTAACATTGATGCTGGTTTCAAGTTGAAATTTTACGATAGACCAGTTCTGCGATTTGATAGGCCCGATCGACGCGGAGGAGGCGTGGCCTGTCTGATTCGTAGGTCAGTCCGTTATAAGCAGGTCCTAGGCCTGAGGACCGTCATTGAGCACGTAGCTCTCGAACTTGACGGTGGCCTGCGGATAGTCGGAGCATATTCACCTCCGAGTCTCCGCCTCCAGGAAGAAGATGTTCTTGCTCTGCTGCCTGCTGGCAGGAAGACGCTCCTGTTGGGGGATATCAACGCAAAGCACGCAAATTGGCGTGGTATTACCAACAGGAGTGGACGCTTGCTGCATAGGTTAGTAGAACAAAACATTGACTTAGTCTATCATCAAACTCTCAATCTCACACACTATCCTGGTAACCGATTTAATCCATCGTTCCTGGATATTGCTATTACTCGAGGAATAACTAACGCTTCAGAGCTCCTAGAGCTGAATGAGCTCAACTCGGACCATCTCCCAATCAAGATTAGCCTACGCTCTAGGCTTCAAGTAGTGCAGGAAACCATCCTGTCCTATAGGAATCTTGATTGGAGGGAGCTCCGAGTGAGGCTTAGCCAAGCAACAGTTATTCCAAGACAAATAGACTCTATCCCAGAACTTGAGAGCGAGGTGCAAGCTCTAGTCACAAACATCCAGCGCGTCAGAGACGCAATTTGCCCTACTGTCATTAAACGTCCGTTTACTGACACACTTCCAAATCACATAACAACCCTCATCACATCCCGTAACCGTATTCGGTGTAGGTGGCAACGAGCAAGGGTCGCCATAGACCGAGAACAGTTTATAGCAATGACCGGGGAGATAAAGGCACTCATTGCAGCCTACAGGAATGAGAAATGGATGGAATATGTCAATTCCATAAACCGTCATGATGGCTCGCTGTGGAAGCTCGCCAGGCGCGTTCGCGGAGGCCCCGCCGATTTTCCTGGAATTCTGCATCAAGGTGATGTAATAACGGATAACGTCGGGAAAGCGGAGGCCTTCGCTGACTACCTCGAGGGCATCTTTAGCGAGACACCAAACACGACTCCATTTCACGACACTGTAGATGCTGCAGTGGAAAACTTCATCTCCACAAAGTATCCTATCGCCCCGGAAGTGCTAAGTAAACTCTTAATAACTCCACTGGACATCAAGAGAGTTCTTGCCCGCCTACTCGGAAACAAAGCCCCTGGTCCTGACGGCATTCCGTATATTCTTCTCAAGAATATGCCGAATAAAGCCGTCATCCACTTTATGCACATTATAAATGCTATTTTACGCCTTCAACACTTTCCTCTACCCTGGAAGAAAGCGGTGATAATACTGTTTCCTAAACCGGGCAAAGATGCGAGGCTCACAGCCTCATATCGCCCAATTTCCTTGCTCGACACATTGGGCAAAGTAACTGAGAAGCTTGTAATGTCGAGAATGAATAATGTCGTTGAAAATCTGAGGATTTTGCCCCATGAACAGTTCGGCTTTCGCCGCGGCCATAGCACCACTATGCTCGCGGCGAAAGTCGCGCAAGACACGTTCAATGGCTTCAATGAAAGCAAGGCAACGGCATTGTTACTTCTCGATATAGAGAAAGCATTCGACAAGGTATGGCACAATGGGCTTATATACAAGCTTTTTGCTACTCATGGAATGCCACTACATATAGCTTCCCTCATTGCGTCGTACCTTGCGAATCGCTCATTCTCAGTTCGTGTTCACAGCAATTTATCAGGTCCAAGGCGCATCAAGGCCGGTGTGCCCCAAGGAACAGTACTATCGCCGCAAATATTCAGTCATTTTATAGCTGACTTTCCATCACACCCCTCAACTTCCTTTGCCCTGTACGCTGATGACACGGTGATCTATTCACAATCATCAGACGTACAGGTTGCAAAACAAAATCTCACTCAACATCTTAACCTTCTAGCTCCCTACTATAGGGACTGGAAAATTTCCTTAAATGCGGCAAAGACAGAGCTAGGTATTTTGACACGCAAACGTAATGTTGACTTAGCGCCAATAGTAGTTGACAACGCGGCGATCACGCCGAAAGACCCACTCAAATACCTAGGGATAGTCTTTGACCGCAAACTCCTCTTCTCCAAGCACGTCGCGGCTATAAGGGCTAAAAACATCGCAACACAAAATACTCTAAATCCACTCATTCGGACCAGATCTTACATGAGCCCGACTAACAAACTCACGATTTACAAGACAATCATCAGACCGACTCTTCTCTACGGGGCGCCTGTCTGGTGCTCGGTAGCAAAGACTCACGTAAAGCACATACAAACAATACAAAACAGATACCTGCGGGCGGCTTTCTCCCTGACACTATGGGACAGAGTGCGTGTTGCAGAACTCCACAACATGGCGAATATAGAACATATCGACCAGTATATTAACAAACTTGCATGCAAGTTTTATGAATATGGTATCAGGGGGTCAGAACTGACAGCAGGTATAGCAAACATACGATACAACCAACTTCAGCGACCTAAACATGGACCATTATACAGACACACAGATCTATTCTACCAAGAATTACGACCGCCATAAATGGCAAACATGCAAGCAAAAGCATCAATAACATTAAGTATGAAATAACAAACATACAAAACACATGAATACGAACAAAGACTGAGTAGACATACAAACGCAACATAACAACCAGCACAAATAAACGTTCGTAAATTTCGATCATCATAAGCGGTGTAATTCGATCGAATTCAACGCTGATGATCGAGTTTACGAAAAAATAAAAACCGATGCAACAAGACAGACACGGGGAGGAGCCACCAGACCTAGTCGGTTTTGTGGGCGGAGTCTCCCCATGCCTACTTATACCAACAAGACAGACCGTGACCGACTGACATCACTTACGCCACAGCGACGAAACCGCACGTGCCTCCCACCCATGCAACCTCTACGTGTTATGAGCGACTAACTATATGTTGTAGCCAGCCCTTAGGGTACCCATGTATACGTCGTATGTATGGTATATGCGACGATATGCATACTTCAGCTGGCAATTATGCCAATCACCTGTATATATGTATATATTGTATATATAAACGTTACATGTTTGTGCCGTCTTGAGTAAATTTTCAAGCAGGTTTTTTGCAACACTTTTTCCTGCGTAACTAACTAAGCTTGACCCACACAGCAAATAACTAAATCTGAGCATTACAACCTTATAGGCAACGTAAAATTCAACTCAGTTGAAGGGAATATACCCATGTAACTGTATATAACTTGACCGCTGATTTGACTAATCAATAGAAGGGCCGACATCAGCCCATAAGACGCAGATGTTTGGTACGCGAGTGCATTCGCGCAAGTGAAAAGTGCGAAGCGAATTCGTGAAACGAAGACATCTATCTTATACTATATAAAGATTAGTCATTAAGCATAAAAACATGTTTAATTTTGAATAAAGATTATATTGATTGATTGATGAAAGACAGAAATATGCTGTGTGTATCAATTTGGTAGAAATTCTGGGTAGGGAAAAATTAGATGCGAAAAGAGACTCCAATCCAATCGTGTTTGAGTTATATATCCAGAAATGTATATAAAAATACATATTTATTTTATATGTTTATACTTATTTTTGTTTCATTTTCTTTTATCTTAATTAATTTTAAGCTGCGTTAAGTTAAAGTACCACCGGCTTATGAGTCTGCGTGTTCCATGTTTTGTAAATTCCATTGATGGTATGGGTGTCTTCCATCAAAATACGTATACATATACATTTTAATGCTATTCACTAGCTTAACAACAACAAAAATTAACATTTAGTGTGCGTCCTTATAATATAAAAATGAATATTGTGGATGTTTCTCGACCAAAATACAAATTAAACATATTTTCTATAATATCCTCTAGTAAATAGGAAATATCCTACATAATCATGAGTTCAGTTACATTTTTAAGCTTCCTAGCTATTAGATACTAGCAAAGACATATAAAAAATGTCTTTGGATAATAGACATCATGCTTAAAGCTAAGGCCTAAGATTTAGCAGATTTCTTAAAATCAGAAGAAAAATATAGACCAGACCGATTGGTTCGGAACTAAGTGTTGGCTTTCTATTAAAAGGAACTGTAAAAGTAGGTCTACACCCTTAAAACAGTTGCTGAATATTAAAAGTATATTTGAATAAAGATTACAAATGTATTTGGCATTTGCTAACTAACTTATTGTTTTATTCGGTTATTCCATCACAAAATATTAACTTACATTTATAGTATATATTAGAGTACCTAGAACTTTTGATTAGCAAAAGAACCTTTATTATGAAAATATAATACAATTATTATTTTATCTATTAAATTTTTAGGCCATAATTGAAGATGAGTGTTCTGGGATTCACGGATATAATTCAAGGACCTCTCGCTCAATACGCCCAGTTTTCTCAACAAATAGGCGGCGATGTGGCGCAACACAGCCAGCTTGTGCAGCAAGTCTTCAAGGCTCAACTTCAGTTCTTGGAGCTCGCAAGTCAAAGTAGTAAGCCAGCCAATCCCAATGATTTGATGATTTTCTTGAAGCCTACTAGTGATATTATTACATCAATTCAAGATTTTAGAGAGAAGCACAGGACGTCGCCTTTCTTTAATCACTTATCAGCAATTAGTGAAAGTATACCTGCTTTAGGGTGGGTAGCTGTGGTAAGTACAAGAGCTTGTCATCGATGGTCACATAACTAAATACTTCGCGGTTAGAAATGAGTAAAAAATTTTATATAAATTTATGTCCGAAAATGCTTTAAGTATGCAGGACATTGAAATGTTAGGAAAAATCGTCTTTTTAATTTATAAAGATTTCGCTTTCAACTTAAAAACAAATTTATAGCACTGATTAATTTATTTTTGGTTTACCAATGGCTACCCTGAGAATATTTGAAAGACTTTTCATAATAAAAATTATGGTACGCTACTGCTTTTTTGTAATTTTAGTAGATCCAAATTCGCTAATTAAAATGTAACAAAAGCAGGCTCGTGGGTTTTTGCATCAAAACGAACTGTTTTTTTCGAATAATTTTGGCAATTATTATTTGTTCTTTGCATGCCTAATGCGTCTATTTCGTTACATTTCAAATTTTTGAAAAATAGGCACAAAGGGTTGTACGTGGCAACATATATTAATTACATGAGTCACCCTTATCAAAATGATGTAATAGTATTTATTATATATTTTTTTGTTTTTGGAGAAAATGTGGTCCTTTGAAGGTTAAGTGGATTTTTACAACGTATTCTAACTTCTTTTTTTTGAAACTGCAATGTATCTGTAGCCGTTTTTACATAGTTTTTTTATTGAAATATATAATTAAAACTTTATTGTAATTAAAACGGAAATAAATTAAAATGTAC
>MU192797.1:0-15807 GCA_016904865.1 Pissodes strobi | reverse complement strand
AAAAAAAATTAAAAAAAAAAAAATTGATGAAACTTCCTCATTGTCAGGAGAGCTTTTCTATAACAAAGCGTACCTAATGATGCGATAAAAGTGATTATTTCTTCATTGACAGATAGCGCCCTCAAACAATACGGAAATACTTACAATAAATAGGGGAATTTCTGTTTTTCTAAGCGCCAACAAATATATAATAAAACCGTAAACTTATTCTTGAGCTGCTAAACATTCAATTGTCTTCGGAGTCATCCTACTCCAACAAAAGACGAAGCGGTTATAAAACGGTTTCTCAATGGAACATTTAACATAAGACCCCCAAAATCAAAATACTCAATTACTTGGGATTCCTACCCAGTTCTACAGCCCTTAAAGAGCATGTACCCTCATGAAATCTTAAATCTACAAATCTAACTTTAAAGCTAGTAACACTAATATATACTAATAACGGCACACAAATCACGGACAACCCGGAAGTAAAAATAGACAATATTTTTAAATATGAATACATAATTGAAATCAGATTCCCGGATAAAATAACAGCAAGTGGCTTAAACAGGCTTCAACCTAGTTTGATATTACCTTATTTTATTAATCAACCTGAACTATGTATAGCCACACTATTAGAGACTTACATAGAACGCACAAAAGGAAAAAGGGTGCTACCAGTCAATAAAAGGTGAATAGTTCGTTGTATTAGCAGATATAATCGATCGTACCCTCCACTCTCTGCAATTGCAGTTGCCGCTAGTGAACATACCTATTTTTTTGTTCAAAAACAGGAATTACGGCATTCACAGATACTGTAAATATGCTAATAGATCGTTGCATTTGCAGATGCAATCGATACCACAAGTAGCAAAACCAAACAAAATGTAATACTCACTCACAAAAAGCCCTATCACCCAGACAGCAGTCAAACCATTAGCAGATGGGTCAAGTTAATACTAAAAGCCAGCAGTATAAACACGGAAATCTTTGGGGCACACAGCACGCGACACGGGGCAACATCAGCAGCTCAAAGAATGGGAGTTACATTACAAACCATTCAGAAGACAGCTGGCTCAACAGAAAAATCAAAAGTATTCTCGAAATTCTATAAAAAACTTGGCGTGGGTAATCCCACTGGATTGGCATCTTGTTTATTGAACCATAAATTCTAAGGAATCATAAATATTAAGCTACAATTATAACTTACTTACCAACTTGTTATCATATTACATAAGAATATTGGTATAGTATTAAAAATAAGTTAAAGGTTAATATCAGTTAAGCGTTAAACATGATATATGTACCTTCATGATGTGTGTTATTAAATCTAATGGTTATAAATTTGAATTTTAGTTTATAAAAAGGGCCTTACAAATCTAGGATTACAGAAAACTCGCAATTTTCAGTTAATGTAGATTACATCGCAAATACTTTAAACATCTACAAAGTGTAATGAGGGATGGCGGAGATGCGAAGGATAATTACAAGATCAATCGACTTACCTGTAAGGAAGATCGATCGGAATTATCCAAGCATCTCCGCCATCCCTCATTACAAACCCACCCAGTCTTTACCTTCTCCCTATCACCCCAAATGCAATGTAATCAAAAATCTCACGAACCAAAATTGTAATGACGCATCAGCTCGAGCGGCTAGCCAGGGTCGGCTGAATCACCATGTTTTAGATAACTTCTTTAAAAATTGTACCGATTGGAAAAAAGTTGTATACTACAAAGTGTAATGAGGGATGGCGGAGATGCTTGGATAATTCCGATCGATCTTCCTTACAGGTAAGTCGATTGATCTTGTAATTTTGCCTTAATTTGACCGACATTGTATTTCTTACGGTTTTCGAGATCCCCATACATAGACACGAATTCGAGCCACCCTGTACATACCTACATTGATCTACATTTCTTGTTTAAGTGTTCCTCGTTTTAATGTGATTTTAATACCTGACGAATATGTTGAATAGTTAGAAAACGGCAGACTAGTTAAGTTTGCTTTGTAAATATTATTTAGGATTACAATATTTTGGCCTATACCTAATAATTAGAGTACAATCATATTAGAGAAGCCGATCAACGGCTGAGATTTGTATTGTCTAATATGAAGACCATTTGACTTAAAATCTAGTGTATATTTATCAGTTCTGCCGTACTCATGTTATTCTGATTCCTTTTTTGAGTCTAGTTTGGGGTGGGGCGGGCCAGGGCGCCCCAAACACATTTAAAAAAAATATTTTTGATGTGTGAACATCTTACGCGGCGGTATGAGGGTAAATCTCTGCAAATGGGACGGAAATGCTTACCAAACAATCAGCTAATCGACTTTTGTCGGCGTCTTTGATTTAAGTGGAAATAAAAATCTGACGTCACCGACGCCATTTCGGGTTAAAACACAGGGCCGGGATAAGAAATATTCAATTTTAGATAGACAGGATTGAAGTTTTGATATTATATCTTATTTTCTTTTAGTTTTATCATTGATTGGATTCAATCAACTGTTTTAGTTAATTTTTATTCGTATATTTGTGTACCTACATTCTCGCTGAATGGAAATATAAAACACTGAAATCATAGAAAAAATTATTTATTTTATAAAAATAACTATGTTAGATATAAAATAGGTTTGTTATTAAATATGTATCTATTTAAATGTAAAAAAGTATAATTATTGAGCTTTCCATATAATAAGCTTATTTTGATTAATACTTTTAAAGTTTTTGTTAATATCAAGTATAATATTATATACTAATTCGTATGTTTAATTGAATAACAAAATTCTTGGGGAACTCGTGTTAAGCGTGGCTAAATTGAACTGTTTGGGAAATACTTAGTAACTTTTGGCAAATATTTCAATTTTTGCTATAAAAGCAATTAAGTTATCGTGGGGATTCTTCCGATTTCCGTATATATCTTTGGAAGCATTTAATATGCACGAAAAAATATATACAGGGAGGTGTCATTCAAATCTTGTCTTGATGTGCTGTTGAATATGCCATGCAAGTTTGGCATGTGTGGATGAAAAGTTATGATAGGAATGTGGAATTCGTTTTACTCTATCTCTAATGGTCTTTTTGCTACCAGGGTGAAAAGTAATCGAAGTACCGATTGTCAACTGTTTATAGCTGTAAAAGTACTAAAGAGGTATAATATCATACATGAAATATGCTTAGAATTTTAAATAGAATCCAAAAATGTAATAAAATATAGAGTATTTCATTGAAAAAAAAGTTTGTTTGACCACCCTGTATATAAAAAAATGACGATTAAAAAATATAAAGAAAATAAAGATCATTTTACTAGGAACAACATTTATATTTCATTTTTTTTTGCAACCCACGTATTTTTCGAGATAAGTTATAGGCCGCTTTTAAACGGGTCACCCTGTACAATAATTGTTTTTTCTGCTACCTTACTAGAAAACGTCATTTTCCGAGGGAGGAATATGGTTCTTTTTCTCCATAAGACAATAACGACGCCAGAGGTAGTAGAAAAAACTATATACATACCTCAGGAGTAAAGTGCTTTTCCTCCCTTGGTATGTAAATAGCTATTTTTCTACAGCCGTGCCCAAAATAACTAATTACTAAATTCAAATGAAATCGCAAAACCGACGAATGCCGCGGCATCCTTAGTTTACGCCATTTTCGAAAGAATAACGCTCTCCGTTACGCGTCGCACGGTAACATTCTTTCTCAAGCAGCATTCCGTTACTTCACGCTCTAAAAACAAATAACTAGTAAAACAATTAATCTGTTTGAGGTAATTTGTAACATAATCTTCATTTTAGGATAAACAATATCATAGTAAGGAGTATTACATTCAAACTTACTTGCATTCCAGTAAAAACAGATGTGCTTACATTAATGAAAAAAATATTTCTAGGCTAAAAAAGTGCATGATTTTTAAGCTTGTCAAAAAAGCTTGCATAGAATGCATAAGTAACACAGACTAACCATATAATAAGTAATATAAAATAACAGCAAATTGTTTTAGTAACTTGTTCAAGAACGTACACAATTGTTAATCACTGTAACTAGAAAAAATATATAAATTGTAACTACGATACTGGCTAACACACAACTCATCTGACATTCCTGGATGTTGCTATTACTAGGGGTGCGATAAGAACCACTCAGTTACTGGAAATTAACACCTTAAACTCGGACCACCTTCCGATCAAGATTAGCCTGTATCACAAAGCCCCCACGACGAGAGACACCGTCGTTTCCTACAGGAATCTTGATTGGAGGGTGTTTCGAGAGAGGTTGAATGAGGTAACAGTCGTCCCTGAACAAATAGAATCAATCCAGGAACTCGAGAATGAAGTAGAAAAGCTTACTACAAACATACAGCGCATCCGTGATGCAATGTGCCCTAGGGTTACCATCCGCCCTAGGACAGAATCACTTCCTAAACCTATCCTAGAACTCATTTCAATTAGAAACCGCTTTCGACGTCGATGGCAGAGAAACCGGACACAAATGGAATCCGCTCGTATCAATGCGCTGACGGAGGAAATCAGGATGGAAATACGGGAATATCGTAATCAAGTATGGTTCGATTACATTAATACTATCAATAGGGAAGACGGCTCGCTGTGGAAGTTGGCCAGGAAAATCCGTGGACGTAGTACGCCGATGCCCGCGATCAAACACCGTGGCGTAGACATGGTGGACGATCCGGGGAAAGCGGAGGCCTTCGCAGACTACTTGGAGAGCGTCTACAGCGAGTCGCCTGATACTCTCCCTGAACAAGTGCAATGCAGCCTCACTGTAAGCACTTTCCGCCAACATAAATATCCCATTCCCCCGTCAGTACTTGATAAATTGAGAGGCACGCCGGCGGAACTACGCAAAGCTCTCTGCCGTCTTCCGAGAAATAAAGCTCCCGGCCCGGATAGCATTCCGAACATAATCCTTAAAAACTTACCTAAAAAGACACTCATCCATCTATTGCATATAATTAATGCGGTAATCAGGCTGCACCACTTCCCCAAACCCTGGAAAGCAGCGTGTGTTATTCACTTCCCGAAACCGGGAAAAGATCCTACGCTAACATCCTCCTACCGACCGATATCCCTGTTGAATACCCTCGGGAAGGTGGCTGAAAGGCTAATCTTGCCGAGGATCAACAGGGCTGTCGAGCGGCTGAATATCATCCCCCGGGAACAGTTCGGTTTTCGCGGCAGACATGGCACTGTCATGCTTGCCGCGAAAATCGCAACTGATGTCTATGAGGGTTTTAATAACAGAAAATCTACTGCGATGCTATTACTGGATATCGAGAAGGCGTTCGACAGGGTATGGCACGAGGGGTTGCTTTTTAAACTGTTAGCAAAATACAGCCTACCGCTGCACCTTATATCACTCATCGAATCATACCTTGCCGGACGCACCTTCGTTACCAGAATAGGAAAGCACACGTCTGCAAGCAGGAGACTGCGAGCAGGGGTGCCACAGGGCACGGTCCTTTCGCCGCTGCTTTTCAATCTCTTTATAGCAGATTTTCCGTCACATCCTGAAACCCGTACCGCCCTATTTGCCGACGATACGGCGATTTATTCCCAAAATCCCATAGCGGAGGTGGCGAAATCAAGACTGGGCGATCACATGAATGTGCTTGTTCCCTATTATGAGAGGTGGAAGGTCGCCCTGAACACGAGCAAGACCGAGCTGATCATTATCACTCGCAAGCAGAGGGATATCGATGTTACGCCTCTCATGATAGGGAATACTCCAATCATACCGAAAACCCAGGTTAAGTATCTGGGACTAACCCTGGATAGCAAGCTAAATTTTAGCAAACACGTCTCTGCGATCATATCTAAAAACGAAGGAATTAAAAAAGGCCTAAACATTTTAGTGGCAGGTAGGTCCTACCTTAGTCCAGCAAATAAGCTGATTTTATACAAATCAGTAATAAGGCCAGCACTCCTATATGGTGCCCCGGTGTGGTGTTCAGGTACCTAAGGGCGGCGTTTTCCCTGACACTGCGTGATCATGTCAGGACAGAGGATCTGCATGCGTGGGCTAGAGTTGAATACGTTGCGGATTACGTCAACGACCTCGCATGCAGATTCTTCGATCACCAGATTAAGGGATCGCCGCTAACGGCCCATATCGCCGACAGGAGATACGACCCCGAACATCCCATCACACACGGCACCATATACCGAGAAACTACCCTATACTATAGGCAATTAAGGCCGCCATAGCATTAACAATTTTGTAATATACCATCATCAGCCCTAAAATCCTAGCTTTTACATCTTTTTATTGACGTTTAGTAACTTTATAACCACTTTTCATAAATTTGAAAAGTCAGTAAGTATCAGGAGAGCAGGAACACATAGTCTTCGCGGGCTATGTGTACCCCTGCTACCTGATTGGCCAGCCGACCATGTTAGGACATGGGGGCGGGGCTTGTTAGAGGTACGATTCCTATTATAAATAGGTACCATCACTCACTGCGCCACTTGAATTCTAACCACCGAAGCATCCATGATTCCGTAGCCTGAACCGTCGGATGCATTCCATTCACCTTGATGTTATGATAGCTTACTGGAGTTGTCTTGTAAACGCAAGCCATTATTATTTTGTATATAGTTCTGTATATAATGTGCATGTTGTATATAGTGTGCCGTCCCTTTTTTAATATTATGAGCCCCTGCTCCACGAGGGCAGTTTAAACATGGTTTTTGTAAATTTTTCCATGTATAACCAGCCTAATAACAAAATAGCACACATAAAAATACACTAACCAACTCCAGCTTCGGCTAATTTAAAACGTAGCGGCATTGAAGGGTACAGCCCATGTAATGCTCAAGTTGCTAGTAGTACTACTGCCCTTAGTTTTTAAGTAGGCTAGTACAACAGCCCCCTATGGGTGTCATTTTGGTAGGCCACGGTGTTGACAGAACAACGCCAGGTGAAACTACCAATATAGTGGACATACTTAGGCTAAGTTTTGTAGTTTAATGTATTTAAATAATCAAAATAAAATAATCATGTCATGTCATCTGACACGACCACTAGCGACAAGCCAATACTGTCGAATTTGATAGGTTTTAACCCAAAATGGCGGCCTGCGCGAGGGATTCCGCATACCGTTCCAGCTCCAAGAGTTGGATAGCTGTTGCATAACCATGCGCAGTAATTTAGGGCTGCTCAAATATTTGTGCATATCGATATAGGATATGTTTACACATCAGTGTCTCAAGACTCGATCATTTTTTATTGTTTTGTGGCTTTGTAAATAGGAATGTAATGATTCTTTATACAATAAAGCTTCTTTTTGACTTTGAGGCAAGAGATATACCATACGAAAAGAAGGAATCTATCTGAAAACACTTGGCCCTTTAATGGATGAGAATCGGTGATTATTTTGGGAAAATCTAAACAATGAACCGTTCGATTAATCTATTTTTATATATTGTCCAAATATTATTGCTATAAAACATTTCTAAAATTTCATATTCATTTTTCAAATATTTAATAATACTTTTTGAAGTGAAACTTCTTTAGCGAGGGTAAAGTCAGAAAAAATGCTTATCAAAGTGAAACGCTTAGCGAAGTGAAATACCAAGTATAGCTAGCTAAATTTTCAGCTACGGGCTACCTTTGACAATATGGAGGGACCGGGGCTCTAATTGAAGGGGGAATTTTGGGGAACAAAACGTTTTTTGCCGATATCTCTGCAACGGAGCCTCGGATCAAAAATCTGACAAGCGATGTTTCACGGGATAATCAGTGGGGAGGAATACACCCCCCCCCCCCCATCTCCTCGAATACCAAAAAATGCTCGAACGTAAGAAATTGTTCGGAAAGTTAATAAAACGAAATAAGAAAATAAAAAAGTTTTCGGTAAATAAGAAAAAAACATTAATAAAAAAAACGAAAACAAAAGATTTTTCGGGAAGCTAATAAGAGTATTATAAAACGAAATTAAGAAAAATAAATAATAAAAAAAAAGTTTGAGAAACTCGGTTTTCGGCGAAAAAAAAATTGGAAACAATAGAAAAGAAAAAAAAATTTAAACCGGGGGCAAAAGTTAAGAAAAAAAACCTGAAAAAAATTAAAATTCAATTTCTTATATCTCTTTCAGAAGTTTCACTTCAGTTGTGTGCTTATAAAGGTGAGGCACATAATTTTTTTTTCCTCTTAATGTGAACATTGTTTTATTTCAAGGGCTTTCTATAAACAGAGATTATTTTTAAAATATTTGTTTTATTTTCAAAACACTAATATGCATGTAAAATATATACTTCTTTATATACCAATAATAATACTATTGTAGATTACTGAACCATTGGAATGCTTTTACAAATATGAATAATTTTAATAAAATAAATAAATTTTGATCGAGAAATACCAAAAAAAAAAAACATTATTTTTATAGCAATTAAAACTTGAAAACTTTTAGACAAACGTAAATAGCGGTACATTAAAAGGTTTAATGTAATGATGTAAAATAAGCAATTCAAACTTACCCAAAATTGTATTAGGGTTATTCTTATAACAAAATCTCAAAAATATACCAGTATGGAACTCTGATATACACTAGATACACTATTGAGTATTATTTGAAGATGTACACCATACTCTTTGTTCTTATCTAAGCCGCAGAAAAGTATTATAAGAGGAAATCTAAGCATAAAATGGTTGATCAGCATTAAAACAAAATTTCACCAAATCAGAGGAAACTCTTGAGAAAATTCATATGAATATACATGGGCTTCTGAGGTGGTGACAAAATCGCTCATGTGTCAAATACAACTTGGGTCAAAAACCCGCAGTGGCCAGTGACCACTCACAAGTGTGAAAAGGCTTTTAATAGTTGATTTTTGTGATTATATCAATTGTTAAATTTTGTTATCGTATTTATTCTTCATTTTTAGCTGGTTATAAGAAAGATCAGCAACTAATTGAGTTGCAAGATAGTGGTTCACGCCAGCAGATTCAACTTCAAGAAGAATCTGACTTAAGACAGCTTCAAGAACAGGAGCTAGCTGTTCGACAGCTTGAGGTAAGCAAAACCAAACTTAAAAGTAATAGCATTTTGAACAGAAAAGAAGCAAAGACCAGAAGGCCATTTAATTATGGAAATTAAAGAAGAAATATACTTTACTGTCACCATATATTCCAAAATTTAATTTGGTATAAAGTTAAAATGAGCCGCAGCCTTTTATTTTATTATTTCTAAACTATGTAATAAACTGACATGACATTTTCCGGAAATCTCGAAAAAACTTCTTTGTTTTTTGTTATGTAGTGTGATATAATATGCATATAGTCCCTTGAGAAGTATGAAGCGCGCTGATTGTTAAGATAAACAATGGACAGAATTTCACAGGTAGGTTTTTACCATACTTTCAAATAGGTATGATGTAAAGCACACAAATATACTTGTAAAACAAATCCACCGTACAAAGACAAGCATGTCTGGCAATTAATGCCGCCTTCGGCACTGCACCCACGGCATCGCTTGAGTGTCTTTTTAATCTGCCACATATCCAAATAGTACTGGAAAGGGGGGCCAGATATGCTACGTATAGATTGACACAGGCGGTGATCAACAATCCGCAGGCGATCATCAACAAGCTGAAAAATGTTGTTGAGCGGAACAGTGTGTTGGGTCTACCATCAGATGTTATGCCTACCAAAACTATCTATTGCCATGCCTATGATGTCCTCCTACCAGAGAGGAACGAATGGGCAACAGACTCGGACCATCTGAGAACAGAAAATAGTTGGTTCGCTGACGGCTTCAGGACCAATGATGGTACAGGAGCCGCTGCATAGAATAAAAATCGTAAGGTTGAGCTTAAGTGTTCCCTGGCAAACATGCATCCATTTTTCCGGCTAAAGTAAAGCCATTGATATGACTGCACTGTGGCTCATCGATAGAAAAAGCGGCTTTAAAAGCTCTTGAATCTAGCCGTGGTTCATCCAATGCAGTATGGAACTACCAGGAACTACCAAACTAGGTAGAGAATGTAAACTTACACTGATCTGGATACCTGGACATACAGGATATGAAGACAACGAAAGGCATGATGCTCTTGCAAAGCAGGCGGCCGCAACGCCCTTGATAGGACCAGAACCACTGCTGGGAATAACTTACAATACACATCTAAAGAAGCCCTCTCCAAATGGTCACAACAGCAATTTGTAGACAAATGGAGAGTTACCGGCCCAACTCATTCAAAGATAGCAGTGAATCTGCCATCAGGAGTGAGAACTAAACAACTTCTTCAACTTGGCCGGCAGCAGGTACAGGCTGTAGCTGGCATGTACACTGTCCTTTGTCAGCTAAGAAGCCACATGAACAAGATAGGGCTTTCCGAAGAAACGGAATGTCCTTGTGCTTGGAGGACGAAGAAACAACGGAGCATGTTTTATGCCACTGTCCAGCAATGGAAAGAATCAGAAATTGTTTTTAAAATATATTAATCATAATTTTAATAATAATTAAATAAATTTGTATAAGAAAATGATGAATTTATACTTAATTAAATATTAAAGTTCTTGGTCTTACGTATGAGATTTATAAGCTAGACATAACTAGTTTCATACCTATCTAGAATTATCGTCTTCCCTCATCATTGTTTTTAGTTAAATATTTTTAAAAAAAATTGCAATAATATATAAATATATAACTAAATTATAAACAGATAATGTAGATTAATTATGCCCCTTCGGTGGAAGAAATGCGTCTGCGGCATCTATAATTTATTTGAATAAAAGAGTTCAACGTCAGAGAAAAATGGAAATACTCGAAATAGAGCACAAAAAGAAACAGAATGTTTAAAATCAGTTTTTCGATAGCAAACTAAATTTCGGTACTCATATCAAGGCCGTCACTTCAAAAAATCTAATAATAAAGAAAAATCTAAACATGTTGGTTGCTGCAAGATCATTGCTTAGCCCGGCTTACAAATTGGACATTTATAAGTTCATAATTCGACCGGCGTTAATGTATGTAGCCCGGTTTGGTGATCCGCTGCCAAAACACATAAAAATAAACTACAGGTAATGCAAAACAAGTATATACGAGCCGCTTTTTCGGTGACTCCGCTCGACAGAGTAAGAACGGAAGACCTGCATGCATGGACCAATATGGCATATGCAGACGAATACATCGACCGTTTAGCATGCTACTTCTTCGAATCTGGAGTGCGTGGTTTGCCACTAACGGAGCGAGTGGCTGATACAACCCGGAGCATCCACGTCACAATCTTGTATCAAGAATAAAGTCCACCTTAATAGTTATTATTTCAGCATAAATGAACATTTTTGGAACAGCTAAAGGGCTTTTTAAATCTAGCTTTCAAAAATCACAAATATCAGAAACTCAGAAATCACCCAAAACACGCGATGTAGTATTAGAAACAGCGACCCAGCAACTCCACCCACCATAATTTAAAATTTGCTGTATCTGTTTCCGTTTACGAGATCCCAATGGTGAACGTTGTTACAGCCTATATTTTTTGTATATGTTATCATCTGTTCTTTTCAAGGTTTAGTCCCAATTGACTGCATAGGATATTTGCCATATCATGTGTTACAAAATAAATGTTTTCTATTTACCCAGAAACCAGCATTCTTTGTAAAGAATAGCGTACTATTTTTTTACTCTATTTTTGCTGCTGCTTTTACAGTTTTTTTTTGTTGTAGAAACACTCATATCTTATTGTTCCTTTTGCGGTTTCCATCTTTTATTATTTTAAGTTATTTTTTCTCTTTCACTAACTTATCTCTCTCTAGTCCAAGTCAGAATTCTTTATTTCTTTTTGCTGCTTATCGTGGTTTCAGAACCTTTTTAACAGAGTTTGATATCCCGATCGAGATTCGAAACGCCTATACAACATCGTAGCGAGTGTTATTACCTGTCTAGACGCAATTTGGCTACAGGAGGTTCGATAGGAGTGCTAAGCGATTGAGTTATAAAGCATTCAAATGCGCCTGTTCAGTTCACTAAAACACATATAAAAACCAAACATTCCTCTACAGAGCCCGAGAAATACCTTGTAAGACCTCGAAAATACCTTGTTAAACTCCAATATTACCTCAAGACTTAAAACAGCTCAGGGCATACCTCTCACTGCCAAAAGGTACATCAAATCACCTCTGGCTTTCATCCTACACTTCATACCGTTGGGAAATTTCCCTCAATAAATAACATATCCACGCCAAAAAACAAAAGACATGATGTTTGTCAAACTAAACACTGAAACTTAAAATATAACTTTATAGTTGGGTCGACCTTTTCATTTATAAAGTTGAAAGAATTTGCCACCAAATGTTTCACAGCCCTTATAATTATTCTATCTAGAAGATATCTTTTTTCAAAGTCCTTTAAGTATATTGATTTTAATATGTCTTTCTTGACAGCTTATTGAACATTGATCACGTTCCATTTTCATTAAAATATGTAGGGTTTAATTAACAACCACATTCAAGGGCAATATATTGCTATCCCACAAAAATTACTTTAACCCCTCACAAGAAAGTGGTATATTGATTTTAGTAATGTGCTATATAGCTTGTACTACATTAGTTTTACAAAACATTGCAGCAGGTCAAGGTACAAAAGTAAAAATGATAAACATGGTTTATAAAGCACAAGAAATACAAAAAGAATACCCTTAATAGCATTAAAATTAACAAATTACAAGCTGACGAATAGTATATATTATATAAAATGCGAACTAAGGTCGTCGAGTCAGATGTTGATGGTGTTTTCCATGAACTCCTGAAGTGAGTATAAACGTTATTCTATGTCTCGGTTTTTGAATAAAAATATTGTAAAGGTGAAATTTTTAAATTTTTTATTAACACCAGTTTGGGTGATTTTATAAGATTGGCAGAATAAGTTGTGGAGGAGGTGGGGGTTAGCTTAGGTTTGGGAAGGAGTTGGATAATTAAAATTGTCAGCATGTGGTCTGTCAATTAAGTAGACGCCCGCCTCTTGCTAGGCAGTTCTCAGGGCTGAAAATATTATTTTGACGGACGTGAAAATTGTCAACCCTTATAAAAATGCTCAATTAGACCACAGATCTATATAGCTACGCAACAGATGCCTACTCCGGTTTTAAAAGTGTCGCTCGCCAATAATGCAATAAACTTAAATACTTTCCTATTTAGACGTGTTTTGCCCCGCCGTGTTGCCAAGTCGCGAACTGTAGTTTACCTTCCAAATCACATTATGGTATTACTCATTTTCTTGGCAATCGTATGTTATGTTATATTATGTCAAATTAAAGTTCATTATCAGATTCAGTGAATGGTGTTTGCTTGAACATGGGCTAAAACTCGCCTTAAATATCGGTGTAAAAGGTCATTACAAATTTTGTTAACTTATACTGTAATATATCTTATTTGTATTAAGTAATAATATTATCACGCAGGATTTTGTTTCGAAGATCAAAGGAATTTTTGAAATGTTTATTGACATGTCAATGTACCATTTAATTTTGTTTTAAACTCTACTATCAATATTATAAATTTGTGCATTTAAATTGCCGTTTCATTTGTTTTACTATTAATAAACTATCATACTTAATAAAAAAAGTAAAAATCGTATTTTTCTAAAAAAATATGTTTGTGTTAATATGATACATAAATATTAATAATAAAACTCGATGATTTGAGCGGGTCAAAAAGTCAGCCGGAATATTGTTCGACGTGATAACTTGGCAGCACCGACCCGTTCCTAGACGACTGGTTCACCCGCTAGCGAAAGCCGGTGAACATTTTTGGCTCCGCGTAAAAAGCATTGGAAGAGGTATCTGTTGCGTAGCTATATAGATCTGTGATTAGACCCAGTCATAAAGTAGTCTACAGGCACCTTTTAGAACATGAAAATCTCCTTTGCTTCAAGAGAAAAGCGCCATAAATGCATCCTTCTATAATATGAGAGTGGAACAGTGCAAAATTGACACTTCTTAGGGCACATGCATCAATAATTGTCATCATACAAGGTGGTTCAAGTATCATCTTTCAATGGGGTTCAGTTTCACTTATTAGAAAAGGTAAAATTCCTTGAGCTCTTTCTTAAAAATAATTACATTAGAATGACAAATTAGTCATATATCTAACAGAACGAACAGTCATACTACGGGCATATTACTCGCCAGCTTATTCGACAATGTCATGTTATGTGCTTTTATGGGTATCGGCCGGCGCGCAGTGGGGTATTTGATATTAATTTCTGTTCGAAATTGTTTTTTAATCAGATATTTCTTAAAAACGTTTTAAATTAAAAGCGGATCATGTAATAAGTAAAAATTTAATATTTTGAAGGATGAACAGTTATCTGCATTATACAGGGTTAGTCAAAAATTCCGCAACATCCAAATATTTCAGAGAGGATTGCGTGCAATTTTGTACACCGGAATTTTTAAGTATACTTGATCCAATAATTATGTGCACAAATGCCAATGTTTAAAACATCTTTGATTAATTGCAGTAATCTTAAGGTGGTATGGTCTAAAAGACCATGTTGTGTAATTTTGGCACAAATGTCAGTTACTGAAATGTGTTGTTTCTGTGGGTAGCAGTCTCTTTTAGCTTTCTGCACATATGAGTAGCATGAAAACCTACTTTTTGCATTTCGCTGTACTAAATTATACTGATGCCTGGTGAGCTTTGCTTCGGTCATTAAAAAGAGAGCCTTATACTAAATATAGTCATTTTTTATTTATCCTTGTTTTCATATTCTCTAATTGCCTCACTATATTTTATAGTTTTGCTTTGTCGGAGTTACTGGAGACTTTTTTAAGGATGTTGGATGCTTTACTATTACTTGCTAAGTGAAGCTTCATTCGAGTCGAGTATGCCAACATATCGACATTCTCTTTTGACTGAACATTCTTGAAAGCTTAGAGTACGTTTACAAGCAATATTTTGATTAATTTCACAAGGATATATTTTAAATTCCACATAGCTATCAAGCTATTCCTGCTCAAAATCCTTGATTTTATCCTGCAAGATTCGGCAAATTTCTTCCGCAGTGAACTAAGGGATGGTAACGCCTCTGCTGGGTGATTGGTTTCCCTTTGAATATATGCTTGGAGGTCCTTAAATTTCGGATCCCGGCTAATTTGAGTTATTCGATAAAATAAATTCTCCACTTTCATTTTCAACACATCTTGATGCGTTTCTATAAAAGAACCACACATGGAGAAAGAAAGGGAGAAAAAATATGACTTATTTGTAAAATATTCACACTGGACCAGTTTATTATAAGAAGCAAAAAGTAGCAGCCAGTTTTTTCACCATAAAAAAGCTGAATGTTTACTTCTAAAAAGTCATGTTGATGGATGGCGCCCCTTACAAGTTAGAGCTAAATTTATATAAATGTAAAATTTCTAATATCAAAAACCCCTAAATACCAAATTTCAACAATGCCTATATTGGCATTATTTAGAAAATTATAAGGAAAAATCAAAAATAAAACTAAAATGTTAACACCCTGTATCTTGGAAACTATGCACTTCCGGACCTATGTTTATGGAAACTGTTTTCCAGAAAATGACTTGCTCATCCATCTTAAATCAGGGCCCAGTTTGCATGTAAAAAGGACACAGTATCGAATCTAAATGATGAATTTACACATAAAAATTCAGAATTTATTTAAGATTTGCTCTTAGTCGTATCTTTGACGTAAAAAGACAGCCAAACAATCCAGATAAACAAATGCTTGACAACGCAGCGTAAACAAGTATTGTGTCGACTTGTCATTTATGAGTATTTTTAAAAATCAGCGCATACTTGATTTTTTGATTTTCGATCAGTTTTATATTGTTAATACC
>JAEQML010060394.1:0-27222 GCA_016904865.1 Pissodes strobi | reverse complement strand
CATCAATTCTCTTGCTATGCTGACTTTTTATTATTTATTCTGATCATGGCCTCGGCTCATATTTGGTTTGTTTTTGCTTACTTTCATATATTTTACGTTTGTATTATACAGGGTTCTAATAAAATTAATGATGCATCAATTCTCTTGCTTCGATGACTTTTTATTAATAATTCTGATCATGGCCTCGGCTCATATTTAGTTAGTTTTTGGTTCTTTTCATATGTTTTACGTTTGTATTATACAGGGTTCTAATAAAATTATGCATCAATTTTCTTGCTATTGTGACTTTTTCATTATTTATTCTGATCATGGCCTCGGCTCATATTTGGTCTGTTTTTGCTTATTTTCATATATTTTACGTTCGTATTATACAGCATAATAAAATTATGCATCAATTTTCTTGCTATGATAACGTATTTATTATTGATCATGGCCTCTGCTCATATTTGGTTTCTTTTCATATATTTTGGGTTTGTGTTATACAGGGTCCGCAAAAAAAATCTGCACCAATTCTCTTGTTATGATGACTTTCAAGGCAAAGCAGTTTCTCGAAAGTTTATTCGTTTATAATTAAAGTATGATCTTAAGTTTCTTGTCATTGTATAAAGCCAAATATGCATTTTCGTATGGTTCAAGGTATAATACAATTCGTAAAAGGAATATTACAATATTAAGTAGTTCAATTGGACCGTAGAGGTATTGATGCTCAGCTTTATTTGTTTTAAATTGGTCACTCTATATTCATTCATATCATCCTATTTCCGTTCACTCCTGAACGTGCCTCTTCCAATTGTCTCCAGTGGTGTCGATCTTGGGCGGTTTGGATCCAGTTTTCCTCCGCGTGTCTCTGGATGTCGTCCCTCCACCTCGTCTGGGGTCGCCCAACACCTCTTTTTGTTTCCCTAGGTCGCCATTGGAGGATGGCCCTGGTCCACTTCACACCGTTCCTCGTCACATGCTCAGCCCATCTCCATTTATTCCTTGTTACCGTTTCCATGACGTCTGTGACTCCTGTCCTTTTCCTAATGTCATCATTCCTTATTCTATCCCTAAGGCTAATACCCAGCATTGAACATTCGATGGTCCTCTGACACACTCTTAGGCGATTGGCACTTTTTTTTGTGAAGGTCATAGTCTCAAGGCCATACGTCATGACCGGTAAGATGCAGCTCTCGAACACCTCCCGCTTTAGATTAATTGGAGTTTTAGGATTTATTAGGATGTGAGAGAGGTTACCATACTTTGCCCAGGTGAGGCGCACCCTTCTTGCAATCTCCATCGTTTGGTTTTCACTCCCTAACTTTATTTTATGGCCTAGGTACACGTATTCATCCACTGTTTCAATATTAATGTTGTCTATGGTGACCTAGGTGTTATGAGGACTCATGATCTGGGTCTTACCTAAGTTCATCTGAAGCCCCACTGCTGGTGATGCTTCTTTTAGCTCCTTTAACATGTTGGTGAGCTCCTCATGATCATTGCTAAACAGGATAATGTGGTCTGCAAAACGTAGATGGCTCAAGTACCTCCCGTCAATATTAATGCCTTTTGATAACCAATCCAAAGTCTTGAAGACTCCTTCCAAAGCCAAAATGAAAAGTTTTGGGGATATTGAGTCTCCTTGTCTAACTGCTCTGTTTATGAGAACTTTTTCTGTGTTGAGGTCTTCCATTATCTTCACGTGAAAAGTGGTAATCTCGTAACAGTTCTTGATAAGAGTGGAATATCGGGAGTCGATCCTAGCCTTATCCAATTCATTTAGTACTGCCCGTTCTTCTATCGAGTCAAATGCCTTTTGATAGTCGACGAGCCCCAGGTGAAGAGGGACATTGTATTCCCTACATTTCTCCATCAGGGTCCGCACAGTGTGGATGCTATAGCCTTTTTTGAATCCCGCTTGTTCTATGGGTTGATAGAAGTCTAGTTTTTGCCTCAGGCGTCTGGTCAGGATCTTGCTAAGTAATTTGTACAAGCTAGTTAGAAGGCTGATGGGCCTGTAATTTTCGATGCTGCTAGTCTCCTTTCTTAAATAGGATTATGACCTCGGCGTTTTTCCATGCTTCTGGGATACGGCCCTCCTCCAAACACTTATTGAGCAGGATGAGGATTGCTTTTTTCAGTGTTGCTCCTCCTTCTTTCAGTATTTCTGCCGTAATGTGGTCTTCTCCTGGAGCCTTGCGGATTTTCATATATCTCAGTGCCTCTTCTAGTTCGGATGTATCGATCTCCGGTATTTCCTCCGATCCCACATTTAGAATTTGTGCTCTGCTATCTCTCTGGTAACCTGCGTCTGGCATTTCCTGTCTGTAGAGCTTTCGGTAGAAGTTTTGGATAATGGTCACGATCTTCTGCTTCTCATACACTACTACTCCCTGTTCATTTCTCATATTTCGTATGGTCTGTTTTCCTCTTGTCATATTCGATCGCAATTTCTTCATGTTAAGGTTGTCTTCAATAACTTGCTGTATAAGATGGTTGTTGTGGTTTCTTAGATCACTTCTTATCTCTCTCTTTACTTGTTTGTCAATGACTCGGTAGTCTGGCGAATCTCTATCCACTCTATATATTTATGACTATTTTCATTTAGTTTGCTAATTAATTTTTTAACCTAATCAGCCACCCCATGTGAATGCAAAATGATAATTTGTGATTTTACGAAGCTTTATGCTTCATAACATTTCAAACACTGACAAATAAAATAGCCTAAAATATATGGGTTGAGAAATTAAATAGGCAAAACTCAGAAGTGAGATTAAATATGGCAACGCTGAAACAGCAATAAAAATAAAAAATTATATACAGTTGGACTAACATTTTCTTATATTGTTTATAGGAGATGATAGCAAATATGGTATAAACGCATACAGATTCGAGCTTGCACCGTGGGTTTACAGTAGGACGGAATGGGAAGGAAACAAAGACTGCTTCGCCGGATCGCCTAGATTGCCCAATGGGGTAGCTGATGTGTCGCCATGTTATTGGGGTAAGTATATATCCCTTTAAAGACTCAAAAATAATGTTGGCCATCCTGTATGTAGGCTATAAAGATGTTTTATTTTAGGATTTCCTATTGCTGCAAGTTTCCCACACTTTTTGCATGGCGAAGGAAAAGCTAAATCGTATGTCGACGGTATGTCACCGAACGAGGAGGATCACGGATCATTTTTACTAATAGAACCAGTAAGTTGTAACAATCATTTGGATATGCTCGTTACAGTGTCAGTAATTTTGAATTTTCTGTAACAATTCGCGGTTAAATATCCAAAAACAATTAGTTTAATTTCTTACATTCACAAACTTCAATATAATCTAGCACGCCAATGGAATTATTTTTAATATGGTTGATTTGTCTACGCCACTGGACTGCAGGCATAGAGTATATATGGTTGCCGGTATTTTGAATTTAATATGAAAAGTTGGCGATGTAGATAGGCAACCAGCAGTGCATCTATGAATTTTACAACTTTTCTTTAGGTGCTTTGTTTAGACAGTCACATAATTCAGAATGTCTTATGAAGGAGATTTGATAGAGTTTTTTGGGGAATTTTCTAATTAGGAAGTGAGTTCATGTTTACTTAGTTGGCGGTATTTGAATTGACCTCGTGTCGACTCGGATATTGTAGGTTGATTTCGTGTCATCCTGCGGAAATCAGTTTTTGTGAGTCTGGGTGAATAAAACCGATGGTAGCTGAAGCACGAGTCTCTTTTCGATTAGACTTTCAGGCCTAAAAGGTGATAGGCGGTGACGGAGGCGTCAAAATGTTTTTTTTAATTTCCCTGGAAATTGATGGAAGCTAGGCTGGATAGCAATATTTTTTGACTCCATGGCATTTTAGTATGGATTAGCCGACACCTGAAGGAGAGCCGACCAATAGGCTCTTAACTCAACTCCTAACTATACTCTGAACTCTATTCTTAACTCTACTCTAATCTTAATTCTACCTTAATGGAATAATGAATTTGAACTGGTTCGAGGGGAGTGAGTAATTTCAATTCGGATGGGCAAATGAGGAGACTGTAGGAGAGGATCGGGAGATTCCAGGACGCAATTCCATTCCTAAAATCGTAGCCTGGTGGATAGCAATTGTTGATTAGGCAGTGGATATTAATGGTTAAATGCATCATTGCTCAAAACTGTGGTGTTGATTTTTGAAATCTACGTAAAAACAGAGTTTATAGGAGTACTTACAAATTTTGGGGCTCATTGGGGATTTTTAAAATTATGGTGAAAAAGTTGTGTTTGATTTTTGGCAATTCCAGCATATTGCATTGGCCCGGAAAATTGAAGATTTCGAATAAACGCTTCATTGTTTAAAACTTTGATATCCATTTTTGAAATCTACATAAAATTTCCTATTAATTCCAATGAATTTCTCAAATTTTGAGGCTCATTGAGGATTATTAAACTTATGGTGAAAAAGTTGTGTTTGATTTTTGACAATTTGCGCAAATCGCATACATAATGATGTTTGCATGTCTGTGATGCTCATTTAAAGCTCTATCAATTACATATTTTGCTTTTCGTTTTCTTTCAGGTAACAGGAGTGCCTCTCGAAGGCAAAGCAAGATCCCAGATAAACTTGATAATGAGAAAACTCTGGGGATTCCCTAAGAACATTCAGACTTTCAGCGATACGGTCATTCCACTCGCTTGGCTAGAATACGTAAGTACAAATATGTATTGAAACAAAAAGTTAAACATCCTCCCATAAAAACTGCTCATGAAGGAAATTCATTGGCATGTTTGAGGATGAACAGTTAAAGTAAATAAAAAAAAGAAAAATCCAAATTTTAAACAATATACAGGATAGCTCAAAAAAGAGAAGCCAATAACTCAAGTATTTAACTAAAATAATTAAGATAGGTCTTAAGTTAAGACATTGAGATATA
Organism: Pissodes strobi; assembly: GCA_016904865.1. Lineage (NCBI taxonomy): Eukaryota > Metazoa > Arthropoda > Insecta > Coleoptera > Curculionidae > Pissodes > Pissodes strobi. The sequence continues at coordinate 22,332 of JAEQML010060394.1, read as the reverse complement.
TGGTACAGCGTGTTACAGTGTGTAAAGTTCAATTTTCATACATCCCAATATCTCTGAAAGTAAAATCTATTGGGCAACACTATAACGTATCCCAATAGGCTACTTTTACATATACATCGAGAACACTTCCGAAATGGTTCTTGAGCTCAATGGGACTCAAGAACCACTTTCTGAATGTTCTCCACGTAATTATCTCACTCTGTATATGTAAAAGTTGCCTTTTGAGGTGTGGCTCAAACTTCATAGGACTAGAATTATTTACTTACACTAATCAGCTCTTTAGTATTTGTAAGTATTATTATTCTGATAGTGTGTGAGGTTGATTCCCAGCACTGACAAAAATTGGTTACGCTCTGGCACCGTCAGAGTTAGACAAACTTGAGAAGCCCTAAATTTTATGGGTTAATTTGCTACGACCGAAAGACCCATTCCTAATGGCACCAAACTAATTATATGTCTTGTTCTGTTTCAGCACCAAGTAGGCGTGCCATGGTACATAAAATGGTTAGTGTACTACGTGGCAGTCGTATTACCGATCGCTCAAGTACCGTTCTCGATATTTTCTCTTAGCTTAGGAGGGGTATGCTTTTATTTTGTGATGACACACTTACTAGGCCGGATACAGGGACCTAGAGGAAGTTTCGAAAAACCTCAAAACCTCTTAAAACGCGAACACCAAGCGCTAATAGAATACGATCATTGTTGAAGTAATTTTTTTTAAATAACTTTCCGAGTTAAAATTTTTATGGGGTTATGTTTGATCCAAAGTCTGTGATAAATATACAAAATTAGTCACAATCGGCATGAAAATTTGTGTTATTCGAATATATTCTAGTTTAAACAATTTTACATATCAATACCTAATTTAGGCAGTCAAATTTCGAATTAAAAGTCCTACCTCAAATAAATACTAAGGAAAACTCCATTTCACTTTAATCCCTTGTTATGTGCATTTCAAGTTTATTTTGGAGGTACGTCAAGGGCAGGGATTAAATGATGTATATTTTGCAACAACCTAACTGAGGACCAATCAATACTAAGTGATCCGGCCAATCACAGTGCATATTCTCATAGCGACCACTGGAAACTTAATCTTGAAATCATTTCCAGACACGCCCATATAGATATGAAACCCTTGCATTCCGGTCGATAAAAATCAGATTTAAGCAGATTTCAACAAAAGGTTAGTCTCAAACTGCTTGTTTTGTAGTCAGGAAACTAATGGCAACTTCGTATTTTAGTAGTGAGGAGTGAACTCCAGCGCTAAAGATGACAGGAAGATGTCCTCACTTTCCTTGTCATGATTCATTCTGGAGTCTTGGGTAAAAGCAGTCTCCGCGATGTTCGGTCACGTTGAACCATCAGAAAGGCTGGTCTCATAAAAGTAGTGGTCCTTCCTTTCTTAAACAATTAAAATAAACGGTCCTACTTAGCACTCGGTTACGTAATTTCTCCTGTTCGATTCATTAGTTCATTGTCCTCTCAGCTAACCAACTGTTACACTGATCAGTTATTTAGTATTTGTGCGTATTATTATCCTGATAGTGTGTGAGGTCGATTCCTAGCACTGCCTATAATTTTTATTATATCACAAAATGCCTACTATTTTCAAACCCTCTTTCGCGTCCCACTGTATCCGCCCATGTAGTTGCTATATTAGTAGGGGGTCAAGGGTTATATAAAGTGATAAGTGTACATTATTAGAAGTACGTAGGTAGCTATTGTAGATATTATTTTAGCGCGTACTGTACTAATACCTAACCTAATAAAAAGAAATCATTTTATTATGAAAATCATGACAGTAGATAAAGCCATTTTGATAAATAATAATTTTATTAATAATTGCATAAATGTGACTTATCATTAAATAGGATTATTAAAAAATGTAATAGCTAAGAAAGTAAGTACTTATGAAAATAAAAAAATAAATACTGCCAAGGTTTTCCAATAGATTTTTAATAGGCATTAATAATATTAATTTGTTTAGGACACTCGAGCATAAACCGATGATTGTATTTTATATAGCGAAATTATAATATGAATAAATTGAAAAAAATCAGGCACAAAAATCCAACAAAAAATATTGATACTTAAAAATATCGAAAATAGAAAAATAGACAGAAAGAGTCAAAGTTCCAAAATATTAGGCTTAGATTAGATGAGTGATATTTGCATATACAGTTTGTGGCGGTAAGAATTAATAAATTAATATTTATAAAAATTGTAAATATAACTTACAATAGGTGTAAATATTTGTAGTTTTTTAACTAAATATAGATAGGCGATATAGAAGCAAGAAGCAACAGTTGTGTTTTCTTTCTTCCTCCACTCACTCACAATTTGGTAAATTATTAAGTCATAAGCATAGCAAGGACAAAACATTTAAATAAACTACAATACAATTTCAATACACTAAAGAATTATAATCCCATATCAATTAAAAAATTAATTTTCAAATCCATAGTTATTATTAAAACCGATAATAGTTACGGTCAAATAATAAACAAACACGGATGACATCATTAAGAGAAAACCGCTTGAACGTACGTGAACGTGAACGCAGCTTAAGGAAAGAAGAAGAATGTGCGACCTAACCTCTAACCTCATTAAGTATATTTTTATTTGAAGAATAGAAGATTCTGTGGTGCATTTTTTGCATTTCGCTATGATGTTAGATGTGTGTTCATATTTGGTTGCGCTATTTTTTTGCTTGTTATTTTATAGTAAAAAATTCAATACACTAAAGAATCATAATTCCATATCAGTACTTTCAAATACATATCCGACATTTAACCAACGCTTTTTAAATCATTATTAAAACCGATAATAGTTACGGCCAAATAACAAACAAATACGGATGACATCATTACGAGGAAACCGCTTGTACGTACGTGGACGTGAACGCAGCTTAAGGAAAAAGGAAGAATGTGCGACTTAACCTCTACCCGTGTCTACCCACCCCACACCCCACAGCAAAATTTCAAATTTCGACATTCGGACCTGCCGACCAGGGCATTTGGCAGCAGCCCAGAGTTGTTCTAATATTTCACTTAACGCGTGGCTGGGGCGCAACCAAACAAAACTAATCCAAGGCAATGCCCAAAATCAAGAAAAAAGAACTTTGAAAAATGAAAAATATATGAATTAGCACGTAGGCATGCGTGAGGGATCAAAATTTCGGTAAGTAGACGCTAATCCTACACTCTAACCTCAATAAATATATTTTTATTTGAAGAATGGAAGATTCTGTGGAGCATTTTTTTTGCATTTCACTATGATGTTAGATATGTGTTAATATATATTTGCCATATTTTCTTTTCTTACTTAGTGTTTTAAATTTCGGTCAATATTACGGACAGTAATTTTGTCATTTTTCCATAAAGATTCAATAAAAACATAATATTTTATCAGTTCTTCCTTCTATAGGGGTGCATTAATCTACTTAAAGCAGCAATATTTGTAAGCTAATAAATTAAGAAAATTAATTCACTTACGACATTCTCAGACAGACATTTTGTTTTCATTTTGACACATACCATGTTCAATGTTGCCGATCTGAATTTGTGAAATTACAGGATAAGCTGGCCAAATTGCATCCTTTTGCACGCTTTTTTTTAGTTTCTTATACGGAGGGCAAACTAACCCTATAGCCCTCCGTAGTTTCTTATTATACACGCTTTTTTTCACACCACCTAATTTAATTTAAGTTTAGGTTAGGGTTGCCGATTTAGAATCGATCTTTTGGAAGATCGATTTTTTTAAGTTAAAAAATCGATCTTTTGAATCGATTCTCTTTGGGTCGATTTAATCGAAGATCGATCTTTTTAAAAGCGAATTTAGGATCGATACTTACAATTTTATGATTATGACTGATACTGATATTTTCGGGTTTCGGCCTGATCAAAATTAATAAATTATTGAATGCAAATATTATGCGATACATGCAAGGTAATCGGTAACATCCTAATCGCAAATTCGTAACCATATTATTCCGGGAATCCTCCGCCGGGAGAATTCTAAAATGCTCAGCTAACTGTAATACTGTCACAGTTTATACCGCACCCGTACGGTATAAACTGTGATACTGCATCGGTTATAGTGCCGCGTGCGTTTGACGTATTTAATAACCTAGCCATTACATCAGTTTTTCTTTTATCATTGCGATTCAATTGAGGCTGTTTCAGTGAGCCTATTTTGACATATTTTTTGAATTTTTCTTCGTCGTTAAATTGATAAAGACTGTTATTTCTCTATTTATCATTGCTGCTTGCACTGATTGATGTATATAAGATATTTGAAACAATAGTCCAGTTTAGGGTTGCCAACTCGCTTTTAAAGAAAATCGGGACAAACTTGCCGAAACCGCGGGACAAAGAGGCCAAATTCGGGACAAATTGTTTTGAACTCAAAATGTAACAAAAACACCAATAGCGTCCCGCGACAGACAGTGGCGGGACGCGGGGCATATGCCTCGAAAATCGGGACATTCCGCGTACGGCGGGTGAGTTGGCAACCCTAGTCCAGTTATTGCTCGTTTTGTAAGCTATAGTGGAGCAGTATTTTAGTTTAGGTAAGTTTGTTTTAAGTACTTTTAATTATATTTTTAATGGAATAGTACCTATCTGACGTAATACGTTGTACCTAATCAATAATATTATTGCATCGCAAACTCTTAAGTATTGTTATTAACTAACTAACTAACTAAAGATCGATTTTCTTAAAGATCGATTTTACTGTATCCGATTTAATCGCGAATCGATTCTGCTTCTTTCGATTTGGATCGATCCCAGGAATCGATACTTTTCTGAAAGATCGGCAACCCTAGTTTAGGTCCTAATGGCACACGGCCACCTATACGACAAGGCCAGGAAGCAGACGGTTTTAGGCAAGAAATTGATGGTCGGCTTATTTGTTTACATTAATATTTTTCACTCGGTTTTTCATTTATTTAATTATTTTATAACGTGTAGATATTATAATTATATTTCGTAAAGGTTTCTTGTGGGAGATTCCAAGTAAGCTACCTGGATGTCCTTCATATTTAAGTAAAGTTGATGGAGAGAATGTCCACACTAAACGCAGAAAGATGAGATTGAATGTCGAGAAATGGAAAGGGGGGGGGGGGGGGGGGGCTATTGCTGAAAGTTTGGATAGAGCAACTATAGTGCGCCAAGCGAGTGAACCTTAACAACGACTGAAGGGGGTAGAGGACTAGCACGTAAAAAATATTGCCTTCCCATAGGCGCACGAGGTTATTCTTACCATATTATTATTGATAATATTGATTAGTCTAAGACGTTAAAATTAATTACAGTTTTTTTTATATTACAAAATATTGTACAAATAGTACAAAATATGTCATATAATAATATCTCATTTTTATAATAAGGATAGTATTCTATGATATTATTTGTTGTATGTATTACATAAATATGTTGTAGTAATAAGTAGAGTTCGTTTCCCGAAGGTTTTGTATTTACGTCATTGATGACGTCGCTTAATTTGGAAAAAAACAGTTTATCGTAGCTAATTCATATAAATTCTCTAGCATTCAATTTTTGTATTAAAAGTTAGGCAATATTGAAGCAAGTATGTTCCAAAACGCTCTTTATAGAACGTTCGGAATTGTTATGTAATAAAAATTTTAATTTAGATAGTTCAGTTAAGAGAGTTATCCGATATATATAAAAATTAGTTAACCGCGTATAATAATCACCAAATGCAAGAAAAATATAAGAAAGGTTAAAAATCTTCAAAGATATCATCAAATTAAGGGTCTGATGATATATAGGTTGTGACGATTTTAAAAATTTTCCTTTTTTCGCTAGAATAGGAGTGTCCTATAGAGTATCTTAAGCCAAAAAAATCGGAGGATTCGCCACATTTGAGCAGAAAAAATATCCGCGTTTTGAGCCTAAATTGCCCTAGAAGGGCAAACTTCCACTACGACTTTCGCAGGTGTAACGTGAAAATATTGAAATTGTAACATGAAAATAATGAAATTTTAGTAACCGACACCGGGGGCCTGGCACAGTGTTTCCAAAAGTTGCACATTTTCTTATGGGGAATAACAGTGTTGTTTACTATTATTTAAGTATATTTAATATTCCACTTCACGCATAACCCTCCGCTCGCTTCGGGGGTGCAACCAAACAAAACTAACCCAAACTAACCCAAGGCATGCCGGAAATAAAAAAAAATTTAAATTTGTCAGTCGAAAATGCAAATATTTTTTAGTTTGTTTTTCCTCATTTGGGAATGTCTTGGGTTAGTTTGGGTTGAGTTTGTTTGGTTACGCCCCCGGAGCGAGCGGAGGTCCATGTATGAAGTGAAATATTTGACGAATATATACATACAAAGGAATAGTGTAATCGAATGAGTGTCTCTTTTATTCCGATGAATGAATGCAAATGCACATTGAACAAACATCCAAGCAGCCACGTTTACCATACGGCGGGCAATGATATCATTATGGCAGGATCGACCATCCCTTCATCTTCATTCAATCGGACTACTGGGGGTCTCGGTCAACAGCAAAATGTCCTGACATGACCACGTTGCTAACGTCGCAAAATCAGCCTCCCAGAAGCTTGGTACGCTATTTCGCAACAAAAAATGTATACACCGCAGCAGTTGCTCTTGCTTTGCAAAGCGCAAATAAGATCCTGCTTAGAATATTGCTCACACATCTGGGGTGCCACGCCAGAGCACACCCTAAAGCTGCTGGATTCCATTCAGAAGGGAGATGTGCGTCTCGTCGGTGACCCGGAGTTGACCCGGAATCTGGATAGTCTGGAACATCGCAGACATGTGGCCGAAATGTCTCTGTTTTACAGATACTTTTACGGCAGATGTTCCCAGGATTTGGCTCGCCTTATCCCGCCCCTAACAACGCCTGTCAGACAGTCACGATAGACGGCAAGAGTGCACCGGTTCGTCGTACAACTGAAAACAGCTAGAACATCCCTTTACAAGAACTCCATTGTCTGGCGCACTGCATCACTGTGGAACTCACTCCCAGAACGCATATTCGGATGTAACAAGCAAGATGTCCATTCGACTATGCCGAATGTTTCTTCATATGTGACGTGCATGATAGCATTTAGTCGGATGTCGTGACTGTTACATAGAATCAACAAATAAGTCTTCAATTATTTAAACACTTCATGCATGGCCCTCCGCTCGCTTCGCTCCCTATACGGGGGCTCAACAAATAGAAACTAATCAGGTGCTAACCAAAACTAACCCAAAATTTTTATTTCACTTTTTTTATTTTAGGTTAATTTTGGTTAGCACTTGGTTAGTTTCTGTTTGTTGAGCCTCCGTAGCGAGCGAAGCGAGCGGAAGGCCATGCATGAAGTGTTAAAATAATTGAAGACTTACTTGTTGATTCTATGTAACAGTCACGACTCTGACTAAATGTTATCGTGCACTTCACATACGAAGAAACGATCGGCATTGCCGAATGGACATCTTACCTGTTACATGCGAATATGCTCCCAGGACATCTGTTCCCCAAACCAACTATTCAAGAACCGTGTCAATCAACATCTTCGCATACACACCGCTCGTCGATCAATATAGGATGTGCTACTGCAATAAAAAAATCATTGACCTAAATAAAAAAAAGAGTAGAGACATTTATAGCACAGCTTATTCAGTACCAGCTAGTCAACTCTATCGAAATCGGAAAGTTGGAGTGTAGGGCACTGCGCCCTGAGTGGTTCAGTTCCACAGTTGAATTTAAAATGAATCTTCGCTTCAAAATACATGACAAATTCGTCCGAAGTCTCGGCTATCGCCCTGAGAGATTCGGAAATTTCGGATTTTTATACAATTGTGCGTTTTAAAATAGTTTTTAAACGGATTTTAGACGATAAAATAGTTATGTATGCAACAAGTGTGTTGATAAAAAAATACAATTGAAATTGAATAAAAAAAAGGGTACTTTACACATGAGTAGCATACAAAATTTTTTCTACTACCGAAAAATATATGAAAAACAAAAATATTATTAAATTACTTTACGCACTAGTGCGTAAAATTAATTATTTTACGCATTGCCCTAAATGTCAAAAAATATGTCAGATCTACTTTACGCACTAGTGCGTAAAATAACTTATTTTACGCATTGCACATAAAAAAGCCTATTTTACGAATAGAGAAGAGTGCGTAAAGTGAGTACTTCACGCACGCTAGTAGAAAAAGCATATTTTAAATTAAACGAACTGTCAAAAGTAGATATTATTCAGATGCCCAGTCGTTCAAAACAATATTTAATCATGACCCTCTTCTAAAATTTGCAAAATTTGGTTATTGACTTTCCCAAATCAAAGGATGCCGCCGCAAGATGACTAGCTGGTAGCGAATAAGTTGCGCTTATAGCGCACCATTTTTCTAATGAATTTTGCTAACGAAACTACAGTAAACGTCTGGCAACAGTGTGCCTTCTTAAAAATCTTTGTTTTGGCTATTGTGACAGTTGACAGTAAAAAGGAGGATGGATATTTACAAGTAAAATTTAATTTTGTTTAATGGGGCTATGGCTATGAGTCGCTTTAAATTAGGACTGCAACAAAACGGAGGTCTCTCGTTCGACGCAAATGTTCCTAGTTAATATTTTCACCCGACAATTGATTTTCAGATGTGTTTTGTCTAAATTTCTAGTGCTTTTGTGAAGTGGTGCTGAAAATTTGTGTCAAAACTTGAAATTTGAAGGCATTTTTTCGGTTCAAATGTAGCGGATCTTTCGATTTTTTTGGCTTAACATTATAAATATTATAGTATACTTATTGCGTATTCCGTATTTCCCTGTGTAAATAAAATAGTAAATAATAGAAGACAGTAGTATTAAGGAAAATAACAAAATCAAGTATTCAAGTAGGAAATTTAAATATGTAAATTCACTATAGGAAACGAGACAGAAAATAAATTAAGATTATTGGGAAAAAAATGTGGCAGCATCTAAATATGCCAGGATATTTTTTGCCCGCATTCTTTCCGTCCAGGTTCTCTCATTTGGCAAACAGTACTTACAACGAAATGAAGCAATATCTTTTACTGCGCTACATGAAGCTGATATCAAGATTAATGAAATTGAGGATGGATAGGAAAAAGAAACTTGTCCTTTTTCTATTTAAATGAACCAGCTGAAGAGTACCCAAGTGTGCAAATGTCTGTGTTTCTTTCAGGACAGAAGACTTGAAGTGTACTTTAGATAAAGTGCTTTATGAAGGCAAAATATTTTTATCGACAATAAAAATGAAGATGATATAACATCAACTATAGGACTGTAACTCTACTAAACTATTGTATTTTTGTATGTGTGAGTGGGCCCAAATGAGGCTCTCCACTGCGACCCTTGGTCTATTGTAGCTCACATCTGTAGATTCCACTAGGCCAGAGGCTTAATCCTTTTCATGAAATCGAATAAATAGATAGATAGATAGAAGTTTGTTTGATCCATAAGAAAAATTACACTTGCATTTTACCCTGGGCATAGATCATGTCAATCATTTAAAAAAAAGTAATACAATAAAATAAAAATACAACAAAGTATTAAAAGTTTTTGCAAGATTGCTATGCTTAGCAGTAAAATAAAAACGAGAAAACAGGATGAACATTATGTAGAACACTACGAAATCTAAAAAACTATAAAACTACAGGTCATGCCATGGATCCTCACCTCCATCATTAAAAAATTCATACGTGGAGTAGTATGCCCTTTTAAGCAAAAACTCCTTCAACTTTGATGTTATGTAGTATGTCCGTCTCCTCTGCCTAAAGACAATGGGAAATCTGTTCCACCCTTTTAAAATGTTGTAGGTTATGTTTTTCTATATGTAGCTGAAATTTGCTTCTTCAATCTTAAAATTCTCTTTATATCTGATACTGTGATTGTGTGTTCAGCCTAAGTTTAAGAATAAAAATGTATTATTAAGTATTAATTTAACACATTCTAGAATGTATAAGCTGTATAGAGTTAGAATACTTTGTGATATAAAAGTGTCTTTGCAAGTTGTTCTTCTGAAATCGTTCGGAGACACCTTTTTTAAATTATGAAAGCACGATTTGAAAATCGAGAATTTCCCCACAGTATGAGGCCATATGTCAATCGCGAATGACCATATGCATGATATGCTTGAAGGGCTGTAGGTGGGCCAATTCTATTTGTTATCACTCTCAGAGCATAGCAGTATCTACTCATGTCACGTGCCACTTTCTCCACATGAAGCTCCCAAGTTAGTCTTTGATTCACTACTACTCCCAAAAATGTAACTCTGTCTTGAGTTCTCAATTCAGTGTCATTGTACAGAATTGAAACCGGGTTATTAGGGCTAAATGCAAAGTTGATGACTTGAGTCTAGTATATATTAAGCAGTAGATTATTTTTTGTGAACCATGCACTCAGAGCATCCAAACCGTTCACGACCTTCTGTGAACACTCATTCACACACTCGCCACCACAAACCATGGAGGTGTCATTAGCATACATAATTAGCCTGTTGTTTACCTGTATAAGGTCAGTCACATAGACAATGTACAAGAGGGGGGCCCAGAATTGACCCCTGCGGCACTCCCCCTGCAATTGTACCAAAATTTGATTTTATGGTACTACAATTTTTATCATAGTCTACAACGCACTGTCTGCGATCTGTGAGGTAAGACCTCAGCAGCATCAGAGCAGACCCTCTTATTCCACACCTCTCCAGTTTGCAGCAGAGAATGTCGTGGGAGACGCTGTCGAAGGCCTTTGATAAGTCCAAACACACTGTCATCGCGGTTTTTTACTATTTAGCAAGTTCAGAATTTGCTGCAGTGCTTGGTAGACAGCTCTCACCGTTGACCTTCCTTTTAAAAATCAATTTTGTCCCTGCGTAAGTATATCATTTTTATCAAAAAAATTTAGAAGTCGAGAGTTTAGGAGGCTTTTAAAAACTTTATTGATATTTGACAACAGCGAGATAGGCCTATAATTACCCATTTCATCCACAGCACCCTTTTTGTTTATCGGCCTTATCAAGGCCTCCTTCAGCGCTTCGGGATAGCAACCTGTTTGGAAGGACAAATTTATAACATGCGTTAGAGGAACAGCCACCAATTCAGCTGCATCCCTCAATAGTTTAACCGGTATTTCATCACTGCCAACTGATTTTTTGTTCTTCAACTGTTTGATGCATTTAATAACCTCATGTCTGGGGGTAGATAGTTTGTCTGGTTCTTGTTCTTTCCATTGCCGGACAGTAGGATAAGCATACAACATGCTCCATTGTTTCTTCGACCTTTAAGCACAAGCGGCATCCCGTTTCTTCGGAAAGCCCTATCTTAGGTTTCGAAGCAGCTATGCTGTTCTAGACAGACACTGTTGAATTCTAGTCTTCGTGCAAGCCATTTTAGTAAAAATACAAGTACTTAACTAGTTAGTTAGCCACATGAATCATGTAATAGTAAACAAATCACAATGTTGGGGAAACACCCCAACAAGTGTATTAACTTGTCGTTTTTCACCTTATAGTTTAATTGATAACACCCTGTATGTCTGTAGTAGAATGAGCCATAATTAATCTACGAATATATTTATTTCACCCCAGGTAAACGGAAATTTGTGCATTTAAAACATTGTATGTCAGTTACTCCTTAGTCCGAACCTGGTTCGTCGGTATAAAAGAGCATCATATTATTCAACAATTCTCGTAAAGCAAAATTACCTTTCGACAAACAAATCGTTGTCAATTTAATATATCCTTGTCTCAATCAGTGTTGTGTAAACAACAATATGTCAAAAGATGAAGGAACATGCTTTCACTCTCTCAAATGAATCCGACGCGTACATCTCGCGAATTCTCACTCTTTCAGCCGACTTTCAGTTTGCCGCCTACCGATAGGAAAATTATATTTCATTTTCAGTGCCTTAGAAACACTCAAACGTGCTAAATCGGTCCAGTCACCGTTCTCTGGTACAGTGCAGTAAAGACTCTCCAGTGGCGGCGCTTATGTACACTGGGCCCCTAAGCAAATATTACATCGGGCCCCTCTCTTCTTGTATTAAAATTTAAAAAAACCTATATTTTATACTTGATAATCAGTTGTTTTATTTAAATAACTACATTTATTAAACATTTGAATTAAAACGAGAGTAAATTATTAAATAAAATACATACATTATACTAATGAATCCACAGCAACAACAACAAGGCAACTAACATTGCAAAAATAAACAAAAAATATTTATTTGGTATAAACACAAAATATAACTGTTTACCTTAACTCGAAGAACCTTAACGTGATTACTGAACACTGAAGTAAAAATAGAAGGGTTTGTCAAAAATGCACAAAATGGCATCGCCATTTATTTATCTAAATATATAACCCTTGATATAACCTATCTACTAGGTACTTAAAAGTCTCTTTTTCTGGCCTTACTAATGGCAAATTGATCAACTAAATCCCGAATATCCATTTTGGATGCCGTGTTATGTTCGATAGACAAAATGGAGAGATCATGCAGTCTATGCTGACTTGTAAAGTTTTAAGGTTGCTACTGCGTGTGTTCGCAATTCGCCAGCAATTTTTGAATTTTTCCATAGTGTGTATGGATTTATTCGTTTTTAAAGTTAATTCGTAAACGTAAACTCGTAAACAATTAATTGACGTGCGTGTGTTTGTAGCGATTCCCTCTGGAGGGGAGGCGATAAATTGACGAACATCAAAGGACATGCATTAACACGAATCACTGATTTGCTACAATTCGGACTGATTCCTGATTCATGTTTATGTTTGTAGCGTTCATCTATAACGTTCAGTTATAAACGGAAATCGTGAATACATGCATCTAGATTTCGCGAATCGCGAATACATGCATAAACTGGTGGGCTCTGATTTATAAATAAGTAACGAACTGCAACGAACCGGGCGAATGCGAATCCCGAATCGTGCATTACGAATTGGGAACTCACGCATAGTCTGTAGCGACATTTAGAAGGTCGTTTTTCGTATTTCGTATTCCAGTCCAGACCTGAATAGTGGATATTATCATTACTATACCGCTAAACTAAGTATACAAAACGGCCCTTGTTTTTCAACAAGTTAAAATTGCAAGTTAAAGTTCTGGGAGGGATTACCGATTTAACAGGACATGACACTAAATTTTCAAGTGAGAACTGTTACTTACCCAATCCCAAAAATAAATATTACAAAACTGTAGTACACACTCACTAAATAGCCATTCAATCAATATCGTTCAAATAACCAACAGGTAACAACCTAACAACAATCCGAGCTTTACTCATAGCGACTAGCGACGCGACTCACGCGAATGGCAAGAGTCTCAAGAGAGGGCGCCAGAAGTCATTTCTGGAATTAGAACAATAGAAATATACCGTCATATCGATATCGATCATTAAATTTTTGATTCATTAATTTTTTTTTCATTGTCTGCTTTTAGATTGGGCCCTATCGGGCCCCCTTTATGCCTCGGCCCCTAAGCTTCGCTTATATCTGCTTATTTATATCGCCGCCACTGAGACTCTCACTCGAACAGCAGCTAAAGTTGTTCGTTGCTGTTTCGCGCCAAAATCCTTTTAGGCCATTTTTTTGTTTTGTTTGCAGAGATATTAGAGAATATCTGGTGTACCTCTGTTCTCTTTTTCCAAGCTTGGACAAAGAACTCTTTTGGGCGTTTTAACGCAATTCCTCGAAGCCAGAAACGACTTAACGTCTCGGCTGACCTGTGCCTGTAGTTGGAGAAAAGAAAGCAAAATGGCGGTGCAAGATTTATAGCTGGAAAACTTGTGCTTGTAAATTCAAATCAAGGGTTTGAAGTCAGATCCCTGTCTTATAGGAGTGAAGTAGAGAAAGTAGGAGATCAAGGTATTTCATGAGAAAGAAACAGTTGATAGTTAAAACATAAAAGTTACTAAATTCAAGAAAGACAAAGTTGCATTCTTGAGTAGAACAATCAAGAAATTTCTTTAGAGATCTATAAATAAGTAACCTATTTGTATATTTAGTTTTATGTGTGAATGAGTGAATGCATGAAAGTAGTGTAGAAATTGTATATAAATTGTATATATTTATTATATCTAATGCAAATGAAGAATTACATAATTAAAGTACTTAATACCTAAGTTACCTCTTTCAATTCCACCCTATTTAATACAGTCCGCTAAATTGATTGTAGTTAATTATACAGTTAATTGCTACCTTGTGGTTATAAATAAATAAAATTTCATTTGTTTATCCCGACCAGACAATAATGGCAATATCGTCGGGCGCCCAGTTGCCATTGGGACCTAGACTCTAGTCACCACCTACGTTTTAATATTTTGAAAAATCAGGAAAAGAGGATAACTTTTTTGACATACGATTTTGAGGAATGGGTCAAATCTAAGGGTCAACCCTGTCTCCGGTCAACCAGTAGGCCCGGATCGCACATAATTTATTCTTAACCATCTACACGAGTCCTTCCGCTTGACGAGTCCTGGACTTGCGCGCGCATATTTTTTTCACTTCATGCAATGCCCTCCGCTCGCTCCGAAGCGCAGCCAAACAAAACTAACCCAAATTTAAAAGAAGGAACAAACATAACCTTAAAAAATATTTTTTAAAATATCTTGCTACCGGGCTATCCCTTCACAAGCACAGAATCTGACTACTGCACCACGAGACCCGCTGAAAGCAATTCCCTGGACCGTAAGCGAGATTTCAGTTCATAGTGCACTTGTGAATGAGAGGCGCGTGACTGGCTAGCTACGTGAGATGAGGCATGTCTTTGCGATGCAACCAGTTATTGCTAAGTCAGCAGATGGTCTAGGGATATGTATGGTTGGCCTTCACTTCGGCGACCCGGGTTCAAATCCCGTCGGTTTTGTTTTTTTTTAAGTAAACAGTTTTTTCTTGATTTTTGGGTTTTTCTTGGGTATGGCTTGTGTTAGCACTTGGTTAGCATCCTTTTCTTGAGCCCCGAAGCGAGCGGAGGGCTATATACTTGCCAATTGCAGGTCTTTAAATCGCATGCATTCACAAGTACACTACGAACTGAAATATCGCGGACCGTAAAGCCATCTGTTTGTCAGAAATGTGTTTGTGATGCGCACGCAAGCCCAAAAAAAGTTTTACGACATAACCTTATAAAAAGAGGATGTGTTGCCACTAGAATCGAAACCGGGCCACCGCATCAGTAACACAGCATCGAACCACTGGGCCACGACGCCCACTAAAAGCAATTCGCTGGATCATAAATCTATTTGTCAGAAATGTGTTTACGCAAGCCCAGGACTCATCAGGCGGAAAAACTCGTGTAGATGATTAATATATTTATCTGGAAATATGTGGCTTTGGCTTGGAATGCCGTAAAAAAACAAAAATAGAGTTTTTCAAATTACAAAATTACACGCAAAATATACGCTATTTGTGAAATTACACACCAAATACACGCTTTTTGACAATGTTCGCAAAATGCACGCAAGGCAATTGAAATGCACACAAATAATGTAATTACACGCCAATTGGCAACACTGTCTTTTTGACACATACCATGTCCGTTAATAGAGCATACGCGTGAATTCTGCGGCGTTGCTAATTGCGTTGGTTAATACCCGAAATAGTTTTTATGCATAATACCTAACATTTTACCTTGGGTTAGTTTGGGTTAGCTTTTGTTGGTTTTTTTTCTGGAGCCAGCGGAGGGCATTGCAGATGTGATCTATAATCACCCAAAGTGACGCGAAGTTGAAAAGCATTTTCGGATATTTACTAAAAACGTTACTTATTATGCATAATCCGGCAACCTTGCATTAATATTTCTCAAATTTGACAGAAACCGTCGAGTTTCGATGCTTAGAGTTGCTAAAAATGATGATTTTTATGGGAATTAATTTATTTTCTTGCTTAAGTAAAGTATTTTCCACAATTATTTTTTCTGAGTGTACTATTTCAAATGTGGTCTTTAAATTAAAAATATAATAATAATAAAAATCAACTGTCCGTAAAGTCGTCCCTTATTTTATAGTGAAAAAATATATAAGCACCACCTAGCTTAAGATGCAAGAAACGGGGTAATTATGCAATATCTATGTAATTAGTCATATAAATGAAACAATACATATATATTATCCGTTTTTATTGTCAACAACAAATTACAATATACAATATTATAAATATAACAATTTATCAAAAAAATTATATACAAAACAATATATAAAAATAACATTAAAATAAACATCAGTCTATATGCGGTAAGCTCTCGCATTTATAATAGTATATTATGATATAAGTGTATAAGAGGGCCTTTAAAGCACGCGCGACATATTTCAAAACACGACGCGCAGCGGAGTGTTTTGTAAGTCGCAAGGGCTTTAAAGGCCTCTTATACACGTATATCATACGCTATTTTTTATTACGAATGCATCATAATCTCAAAAATGTTTTAAATATTAAACTTAAGGGATATATTGACGAATATATTAATCTGTCACATTTGACATGACCAAATATTTCAATAGTAACCTTTAAAAAAGTAGGCGCATCATAAACACTATTTTAAGCACGCTGCAGCGTGCGATAATCATTGATTATTATGCATGCGTAATAAAAAATAGTTTTATAAACTCTTTATAAAACAAACTAAAAAGTAAAAGCTACAAATTATCCCCTGCAATAAACGATAATAATATTTTGCAATAATTTACATTTTAATTATTTATGTCAACTAGGCATATTTTAAAAGTAATACATTGAATTATGTACACTGATATTATAATGTTAATCTTTTTAATATATTATTTAAATGGACGGAATACTCTAAGAAATTTATTAAAATTAAAACAAAACAAAACGAGAACATTCGAATTTTTGAGATTGTATTAACTAAACAAATTAGCCCTAAAATAAAATGTTCAAATATTTCGAGTGACTGACTATTTTGCAAATCTTTTGACAAAATCTACATTGAAAATAATAAGGAAAAATATAAAAGTAAGATTCTAGTAATATCGCCGTACTAAATGCTGCTATGCTACATAAATATTACAATCTCCGAGTTCAACGATAATTAATATAATTATCTTTAAGACTCATTTACGAAATCTTTGTCAATCGGTAACAATCAATTGTTAACAATACTCTTCACCATTAAAGCCAAATATCGTATTTTTTATAAAACGCAAAACCCGTTTTAAAATTTAACTCGACCAAAAAATTATCCGTTACAAAAGAGGTGTAAACCTAAAAATCTGAAGTTTTTAGTTTTATAATATCAAAAATTCATACTAAAAATCTGAGGTTTTTTTCCAGAAGCCCAGAGAGTAAAATAATCCAAACCAAAAAAAAATCCGACCAAACGAGTGTGTTCAGTATCAAATTATCTTTCATATGCTGCAAATCGCATATTTTTATACTTACCAAGGTATTTTACTTCAAAGTTAATCCAAATGTTGGCCAGCAGGGTATTTAATGTCCTGTTAGGTATTTTGTATTTGAAATAATTTTTTTTTTAAATTTTAATTAGTGACTGTCTGTGTGAAACATGACGCAGGTTTCAGTATATATTTCATTTTTGTGATCTCGCCTCCAATGTCGCAATCGGCCATGGTTCATGTCGAGAGGTACAAACGGCCCATGGCCGACTTCGACATTGGAGGCGGGATCACAAAAATGAAATATTATAATAATACTGATGCTTAGTTCACACTAATTATTCATACTTATTATTATTGAGACAAAATAGTACTAAATTGAGGAGCATTGTTTCTAGAATTTTAAGGGAAGCAATGCTTTCCTTGCCTCTGAGGTTTACTAAATAAATTGAATTTCTATTGATAACCGCAGTATAAAGAATGTTAAAACAATTTTATCCATAATATGTCTAAATAATAATAATCGTGTAAAGCAGACGAAAAATTCTAAACGGATCTGTCGAATTATTTAACAAATTCGAAATTGAAAACAAAACCGATGATAAAACCCGCGAATGGCGCCCCATTTTGAAAACAATATCGGCGAATCAGAAGCTGTTTGTGCAATTATTAAGCAATTAAGTCTAAACATTGACAAGATAATGTTATCGATTTCTGTGAATCGGTCTTATCGCATTTAAAAGGCCAGAAAATGGTTATTTTACATTTTTAGATCCGCATTATATTTGGCTTTAATACGCGTATATAATTACAGCAGGAAAAATGCCTATAATATGTTCAGTCGCGGCCCGCGGCATGTGTCATGATCACAATGGTATTTTCATTCATAAAGCTACTTTCATCATTCGTAACTAATGCTTAACTGAAAGATCACAGAAAATATTATATGCGCAATTTTCCCTGAAAAAATGTTTTAATAATTTTATGAATAAACCATATTCATTGGTCGTCGCATACTATCGTTACTGTCTATTCTAGACCTGCTCTTTCTGTGCTTCTTCAGCACTAACAAAACGCACGTCAGCGTTACCATCGTTGCCAATAAACAGCCGTATTTAAGGCCAAGTTCCAAATTTCTTACGGTGAATGTCATTTGGTGGATTATATTCAAGGTGTCGTCTGGCAGATCGTTTTCATCCAAGCCCTGCAAGAAAGAAGCACATGCTTTAGTATCTCGCCTGGTAGAATAAACTTAAGCCGACCCTGCGCCTTGCACCTCCTGAGTCCACAATTGGCGGATCTATGTAGGGTAAGACTAAGCACTGCATGAGAAAACAACGTTTGCTGAAAAGAGGTACTTGTAAGTATAATACTTACCGTTTCAACCCAGACCAGAGGAAGCATCAAACCGTCGGGATACCTATTCAATTCGGAAAGGCCGAAGCTTTTCACAATTTGCACGTTGGCTTGGAGCTTAACTTTCCCTCTCATCATTACGCCGAATTTCGGATGAATGTCGGCGAAAGTGTCGTTGATAACGGGGTGCTTGTTCAAGCCGGTGACGCCATTTTGGACCGCGGGATCGGCCCCGTAAAAGTGTGGCCACGAGTAGAACAACGGCGCACCTGAAAATATAATAAACATAATGTCAGTGAACAATGACACACGATCTGCCTTGTCCAAGGTATTAAATCATACCTATATAATTTAAGCAGATTGAGGGTTCAGATTTATAGCTGGGTATAAATATCCAGGCTACCGGTTAGTTATTTTAAGGTGTGCGATAATGATAATACATACCAAATGAACATGTGGTAGCATTGAAAAGACCCTGTGGTGGACAAGCGCCGCCTGCCTGATGATCACAATAGCATTTGTTATCCTCGTTGCCCACACTGTCAAATACGTCCGAGGGTATTCCATATCTGCATAAGAAAAGAGAGTGTTAGTGTCCAATGGCTTGAATGAAGCCTTTTAGATAGTTTTAATGGATTTTAAGCTCGATTTGGATATTTCAAAGTTTATAGGGTCATTCCTTCTATCTTGAACAGCGAAAACCGCAGCTTTTTATTGCATTTGGTTACTCTTGGAATCTCGACTTTCAGAGAGTCTGCAATTTCGACCGTTTCTTTCGCAAAATTTAAGTACTTGAGAACGCTAAGGTCCGAACGACTTTACGGACAGTGGATTATTATTACATCTGTTTAATCTCAATGGCGAGATCTGCGTACTTGGCCATTTTCTCGTGATGTTTGTTGAGAACGTTGTGGGTGTTTGGTTCGATTACTTCGACGAGAAGGGCTGAGTTGACTTTTCTATCCACTACCACTATGTCAGGCCTGTTACTAGTCACCAGTCTATCGGTGATAATGGACCTATCGTAGTAGAGTCTAAAATTGTAATTTTCGAGAACCTTCTGTGGCTGGTACTTATAGTACGATGTATAGGTGTTGAGAAGACCGTCAATGTTGACTGTACTGGTGAATGATATTGCAAACTTGATTGTGTCGATGCAGATAGTCAGTATTAGATAACACTGTATAACCAGCTCTTATATGCTGAATAGTGTCTGATGATTCTTGACACTTCCTGCATTTATCGGATCGGGTGTTGGGGTCCTTGATGACAAACTTCTTGTAGCGATCATGAAGCCTTTAGTTTCTAGTAAGCCATTTATTTGATGCTTCCTTGTCAATATGAGGCTGATTGAGGTCGAAATGATGTCCTCCGTGTAATGCCTTTTGTGACCATTGTTCGAACTTCTCAGTATCTGCAACTTCATTGAAATCGGCTCCAGGCGAGGCCAGGTTCAGAGGTGAGTATACCTTATCGGTCTTGGATATAACTCGATGTAGACCCGATGTTTCGACATTCCTGTAAAAGAATTTACGCAATTTTGTCATCTGCCGAGAGTGTAAGTTGGTAAGGTCCATAAGGCCCCTTCCTCCGTCCTTTCGGGGTAGCGTTGTTCTAATAGTGGACGCCTTAGGATGGTGGTTGTTGTTCTTCGTCAAATCTTTCGTGTCAACCTCTGGATACCTTCTAGTTCGGTTTTTGTCCATCTTAAGATTCCAAAAAAGTGAGTGAGGTAGGTGTTGATTGCCCGAACTAAGTTGCCTGCGTTTAACTTAGACTTCATAAGTAATTTCACTCTTTTGATGTATTGCTCCTGGATTCTGCCCTTTGCCTGCTTGTGATCCAGTAATCTACCCTGTTGATATCCGAGGTATTTGTACGTTTCTCCTTGTTCCATTGCCTGTATGATCTCTCCGTTTGGTAGTTGCATAACTCCGTCTATAACAATTCCCTTCTCAATGTGAAGGGTTTTGCATTTAGACAACCCAAACTCCATACAAATATCTTTGGAGAATCTGTGGGTTACGTCGAGAAGATGGCTCATTTGACGCTGATTTGTTGCGTATAGCTTGATGTCATCCATGTAAAGACGATGAGAGATGGTGTAATTGGTGTTTCTGTTAGCTTTGATGTTAAAGCCGTATTTTGTCTTATTGAGCATTGCGAGGCAGAACCAGAGCGGGCTTAATGAATCCCCTTGGTATATTCCCCTACAGATGGGTATTTCGTCAGTACTGATAGAGTTTTGACCGATCTGCAGATGTAGGTTTGTTCGCCACCCTTTCATTATTGTTGAAAGGAAGGTTACAATAATTGGGCGAACTTTGTAGATCTGCAGGATCCTGACAAGCCAGGAGTGAGGTACAATGTCAAATGCTTTCCTGTAGTCCACAAAAGCATGTTCCGATAATCTTTCTGTGTGCTTGTCTAAGGATCACAGAGTCCACAACAAGTTGTTCTTTGCACCTTTGGTGATCTCTTCTGCAACCTTTCTGTTCCTCTGTTAAGATGTTATTTTCCTCGGCGGGCCTGTACATTCTGTTAGTGATACATGCTGTAAGTATCTTATATAAAGTGAGGAGGGAGCTCTTTGGGAGCATGTGTGTCGATCCCAGAGTTAGGAACGCTGGGGTGTCTTCTGGGTTGTGCAAGAAATGGGTGATTTATTTGGCTAATTCTTTGTGCACGCTTGAAAATTTCTTATACCAGAAGTTTTGGATGTTGCCAACGCCAAGTGCATTCTAATTGTCGGTCTTTTGGACAACTTCACTGAGTTCATTAAGTGTTATTGCATTGGCGCAATATTTAACCGGTCTTCTTCGGATGTTATCCAATCGGCGTTTCTCTTGTGGTCTTTGGGTATTGACCACAATGAGGTCCAGTAGTTCTGTAAATCTTGTTTGGATGGCAAAGATTGGTTAGTATTGTCAGGTGAAGCTCCCAGTTTCCTATAGAAGATTTTTTGAGTATTATAAAAATTGTTGTTCTGTTGTTTCTTTTTTGTGCACTTCGATAAACGCTTGGATTTCGCTTTCAATTTCTGCTTAAACAGATCTATGCGCTCACATAAATGTTGTTGATGTTGTGGATGTTGCGTGTGAATACCTATTATTATTATTATTATTATTATTATTATTATTATTATTATTATTATTTTCCTTTCCGTTTTCTCAGGTGTTTCCTGGTTCTTTAGGTGAGATACGGGTTATCACCAAGCACTCCCATCTATTCTTGACTCAAAAATCTTCTCACGATTCTGGTGGTATTCAGAACAACAGCTTTCTGCATCAGGAAGAGGATGTTTCTTTGCATTCCCAACGTTTCCAAGCTCCTGTGTAGCTCCTTCGGCACAATTCCCGTGGCTGAGATGACGATCGGAACAATTATGACTTTGTTCAACTTCCACATCTTCTTTAGCTCGTCCGCTAGTTCTGTTATTATTATTATTATTATTATTATTATTATTAATAATATTATTATTATTATCCACCTTAACTCAACTTTCGCTGGTAACGATTTAGCCTGATTACTAGGCTGGAGTAACCTGGTAGAAAAACAATTCAGTTCCTCCCACTGAGTAGATATATATAGCCGGTTGACCATCCACCACCGCGTGGTGGGA